>MU628162.1:0-161672 GCA_025688815.1 Aspergillus carlsbadensis | reverse complement strand
CACGATCTTGTAGCTCAAACGTCAACATTCGGCTGCGTCGCTCGCGGGCAGTTCTCGACGAGACACTGCGAGCCCTCTGACAGGCGCCACTCCACCGGCATCGAACATTTCCACCACTCCACCGACGGCAACGTCAGCACCGGCTGCCCCGAGTCTATCTGAAGCGCAGCCGAACGTATTGAATGGGGAATTCATCGGAAGCCCGCTCAAGAAGCAGCGCCCAAGCGTATCGCAAGCGGACGAATCCTCCCTGAGACGACGAATGGATTCCGGTCTCTCAAAACAAATCAGCGAAGTGCTGAGCAGCAGCGGTGACAAGGCAGAGGGAGTCACCAACGACCAGACGCCCGCGCTCACGGTGTCGGCTTTGTCGGATGGCCTGCAGTCGCCGAAGACGGTCTTTCCGCCAAACAATGCGGAAGAGGAGCTGTGATGACCAATGTCATATTTCATACATAACTACCCTACCATTTCTTTTTTGACATATCATTTGACGACGTGACGGATTGGCGCAAGGGGCATATATGTGGCCCGTTTGGAATTCATTATTTATCATTTCTTTGCCGCTTGAAATGCTGGATGTGGTTTGTCGAAGCAGGAGGCATATGTCGCGTTTGACTAGAGACTCAACTCTTCAGTGAGGATACCAGACAATCTAGTAGTACGGATAGAAAATGCATTGTGGCATAATGAATTGTTTACAAGATTCCAAGTCCATGTCAATTACGTATGTGTGCTTGGATGCTTCCGAAGACGGAACATTCTCTTTCTTCAACCTCCATCCTTCCACAAAAGTTCGTACAGAGACGTCGCCAATGCCTCTAACACGCTCCTCTGATCCGTTAGTATGGATTGACTGCGAGGTTTGCTCACCACGATCAATTCCAGCCACATGATTCTCACAAATTCAAGATGACGGGCCTGGACCCCAAAACCGACCAAATCCTCCAAATTTGCTGTTTCATCACCGACGCCCAGCTCAACCTCCTCGATACCGCGGGCTTCGAAACCGTCGTCCACGTTCCCCAATCCGCCCTCGACTCCATGTCACAGTGGTGCATCGACACCCACGGCCGCACGGGACTCACAGCGTGCGTGCAGAGCTCAACAGTAACGCCTGAGACCGCGGCCGCCGAACTCCTGGCCTACATCAGGCGGTACATCCCGACGGCACGCACGGCGATGCTAGCAGGAAATAGTGTCCATGCGGACAGGGCATTCCTGGCGTGTGGACCGTACGCGGCGGTGCTGGAGTGGCTACACTATCGGATTGTGGATGTCAGTACGATTAAGGAGGTGGTGAGACGGTGGGGAGGGGAGAGTGTTTTGGCGGGTGTGCCAGAGAAAAAGCTGGTTCATCTGGCGAGGGAGGATATTCTGGAGAGCATTGAGGAGATGAAGTACTACAAGGAGACTTTTTTTCAGTAGTCGATAGACAGCAGATTACAGTGTAGATTCCATCGGAGTCAAGGTGCAGCTGCGAGTGATGCGATAATTACATTACCTCGCTGAGTTGTTTTCCCCCCACCAGAGCACCACCAAGTGAGACCAGCCCAGCCAGATCGAGCTTCAATTCATTCTTCCTTCTTCTGCACCTCCTGCGGCCAATTGTCGGTGAACCTTCGAGCATTCCTTGTTTTCGCCTATAATTACCTGCTCGTCCTCCGTCCTCCGTCCTTCGTGCTTCGTTCTCGCTCCCCTGCTCTTCTCTTTTCCTCCCTCCCAACGTCTCTCAACAGAGCTCCAGCTACCCCGCCATGTCGGTCCAGACCGTTTCCATCACACCCTTCAGCGACCAGAAGCCCGGAACGTACGCCAATTCCTCTTCTACTTTTCTGATCATGGCAAGCTAACGTCTCCGCAGCTCTGGTCTGCGCAAAAAGGTCAAAATCTTCCAGCAAGAGAACTACTCCGAGTCGTTTATCGCCAGCATCATCCTCTCCATCCCCGAGGGCGCTCAGGACGCCTTTCTCGTCATCGGTGGCGATGGCCGCTACTACAACTCCGACGTCATCCAGAAAATCGCCAAGATTAGCGCTGCCTATGGTGTGAAGAAGCTTCTCATCGGTCAGAATGGCATTCTGAGTACCCCGGCCGCTAGCAACCTCATTCGCCGGAGAAAGGCGACTGGTGGTATTCTGCTGACTGCTAGTCATAACCCTGGTGGTACGCTCCCCAAGCCTTAGAATAATACCTGCTCCGTGTGCGATTGCTTCGATGTGATAGCTGACCGACAATAGGCCCCGAGAACGATTTCGGTATCAAGTACAACCTTACCAACGGCGCCCCCGCCCCCGAACAAGTCACCAACAAGATCTACGAGGTCGCCAAGTCCCTCACATCCTACAAGTACATTGACCTCCCCGAGGTCGATACCACAACCATTGGCTCGCGCAGCTATGGCCCTCTCGAGGTCGAGATCGTCCACTCTACCGAGGACTACGTCGCCATGATGAAGGAGATCTTCGACTTTGACCTCATTCGCAGCTTCCTCAAGAAACACCCCGACTTCAAGGTCCTCTTCGATGGCATGCACGGTGTCACGGGCCCTTACGGTGTCGACATCTTCGTCAACGAGCTCGGCCTCCCCGCCAGCAGCACGATGAACTGCGTCCCCAAACCGGACTTTGGTGGTGGCCACCCGGACCCCAACCTCGTGTACGCGCACGAACTCGTCGAGGCCGTCGACAAGAACGCCATCCACTTTGGCGCTGCATCTGACGGTGACGGTGACCGCAACATGATCTACGGTGCCAACACTTTCGTCTCCCCTGGCGACTCCCTCGCCATCATCGCACACCACGCGAAGCTCATCCCCTGGTTCCAGAAGCACGGCGTCGACGGCCTCGCGCGGTCAATGCCTACCTCGGGTGCTGTAGACCTCGTCGCTAAGGCACAGGGCCTGCAGAGTTACGAAGTCCCCACGGGCTGGAAATTCTTCTGCAACCTCTTCGACAACGGCAAGATGTCCATCTGCGGTGAGGAGAGTTTCGGCACGGGCAGTAACCACATCCGTGAAAAGGACGGCGTGTGGGCGGTGGTCGCGTGGCTGAACATTATCGCTGGCGTTGCCGAGCAGAAGCCCGAGGAGACACCGAGCATTGCCTCGATCCAGCACGAGTTCTGGGAAACATACGGCCGCACCTTCTTTACCCGCTACGATTACGAGAACGTCGACTCTGAGGGCGCGAACAAGCTTATCACGAACCTCTCCGCGCAGGCCGTCGACAACAAAGATTCTTTCGTGGGCAGCACAATCTCTGGCCGGAAGGTCGTTGATTCCGGTAACTTTTCGTATACTGACCTCGATGGCAGCGTCGCAAAGAACCAGGGTCTGTACGTGAAATTCGATAATGGAAGCCGCCTCGTTGTTCGTCTTTCTGGAACAGGGAGCTCTGGCGCGACGATCAGATTGTATGTTGAGAAGTACGAAGGTGATAAGAGCAAGTACCACCAGGATACACAGGAGTATCTCAAGGACCCTGTTAGTCTTGCGTTGAGCTTGCTGAAGTTCAAGGAGTATGTTGGGCGCGAGGAGCCCGATGTTAAGACGTAGGCTGCGTCAGTGGAAACGTCTACTCAACTACGGCTATACATGAACGAGACACGAGTAGTTGATTAGCTGCAGTAATATATCATCACTTCGTATATACGCCCCCTCCTCCCGTCTTACCCTAACTGGCCGCAACCCCAACCTCACTGAGCTTCTCCTTCCACCACCCTCCCCACTTTACGACCTTTTGGTCCCTCCTACTCTCCTCTGCCGCAAAAACAACCGCATGACTCCTAATAACATCCCCAAACGCACACCCGACAAACACCCTCTGCGCATCCTCCACCTCCCATCCTCGATTCACCACCGCATCAACCGCACCCACAAAGCCCCTTGCAAGGCCATAATCACCGCCGCCATGCGCTTTTTCCTCTTCCGGCGGTTGCCTGGGGATAGTATGGACGGTCAATTCGTGGGTCGCGAAATCGAAGATGCGGATTTGCCGACTGTCGTATGTGATCTCGCCCATTGTGCCGTAGATTCGGCCGCGGCGGACGCATTGGGCTTCGGTCGGTGCGGTCATGTGTAGTGTTGCTGTTATGCCGCTTCTGTTCTTTCTCCCTTTTCGCGAATGGACTGGATTCGAGGTATGGATGGGTTCAGTGTCCCAGGATACAGTAACGACCTGGTCATCGCAAACTTCATTATCGGATTCCCACACGCACCGGCCGTACCAGGGTCTCTTGGCAACTTGGGAATCAGGTGTTGCTTCATCGTAGTCTTGGCTGAGGGTGGAAATGAGGTGGGATTCTGCTTTGCTTATGCCCACCTCCGTACCTACACCATTCGTGCCATTTGCTAATACGGACGTGGATTCCTCTGATGTTAATATAGACGGAGGGAGGTAATCCTCTATATCCGGGCAAACGATATTCACCGGCCAACCCGTCTCACCTTGCCGGAGTTGGTTGTCCCGGTAAATGCGTACGGCGGAGTAGGTGCAGTCTCGCTCGATGGGACAGGTCGTGCAGTTTGTCGCCGAGCCTGCGGTCGGTGGTTTTCGAGATGGTGTGAATTGCGTTAGATGGCCGGTTGAGTGGATTGAGCGGAGGATTAGCTTGTGATCTGGTTGGGGTTGGAGAGTGCCATCCGTACATGATGCAAACTCTGTCGACGCCGATGAAGTAGAGGGTGTATATACCGGCTCCTCAATCAACCACCTCAAGAAATCGACATCATGACAGCTCTTTGTCAGCAAACTCCCATCACCACTCTCCGTCTCCCTTCTCCAGTTCCCGCGAACGTAGCTGTGCGCGAAGTGCCAATACCCGACTGGCTCGGTATGCTCAACGCTTACGATATCGCCAATGACCTTGTCAACGCGGACGAGTTTCCGCAAGAGCAAGTTGTGAGGTGAATAGCGCAGGACATGCCCGATTGAGAAGATGGACTGTGGTTGCGATTGAGCTTTTGTGCGCACCGCGTAGATGGATAGACAGTCTGATAGTGAAAGCGCGAGGGGCTTCTCGCATAGGACGTGCAGGTCCAGGAGGTTGTGCTGGGCGAGAGCGGTTAGAATCTCGATGTGTGTTTCATCGAGGGTGCAGATTAAGACACCATCTACACCCCCTTCTTCCCCCTCATTCCCCGATCCAGGTCCAGACCCCGCTCGGGAGTTCGGGGCATTCCGTCTCTTAACCTCGAACTCGAGCCACTCCTTCCACCCACTAAACTCCTGCGATGGCTCCGGTGAGTTGGATCCCCAGACATACTTCTCGCCGAATATGCGACGCTTGTAGGGAACTGGCTCTGCGATTGCGGCGATGCGTGCGGGGGTGGAGGTGGTTATTGCGCGGCCGTATGCGGTCCCGCGGGAGCCAGCGCCGATTATGAGGAAGGTAAGTTCTTTCATGGCTCGCTCTTCCTCTTGGACGGTGTTGGACGGATTGATAGATGGAAGAAGTGGAGGGCAGGGAGATGGCGCTGGGAGGGAGAAAAGAGGGGTAGGACAGTGTTGAAGGTTACATTGAGGTCAACTGACTGATCTGCTTGACTCTTGTTTATAGTAGACTCAGTGCGACCTGGTTTACTAGCGGGAATGATTACAACGTAGAAACTCGCAATTATGATTGGATGGTTCTTAGAATCCTTTGGAGTCCAATTTGTAGTCTAATCTATTTTTATCTTGAACCCAACGTTCTAAAGTATACAAGAAAGACTGCATATATTTGACTGCCTTACGGTTGTTTATTCTAAAATCAAGTTGACCGTCATATGGGGTTAGTACACAGAGTCCCAAGCACTTACACAATTCCCCAAACCCGCCTCTGTGTCTTTAGGAGAGGCAGTTTCCAACGTATTTGCCTTGTTCACGAAATCCTTACAAAATAGGAAGGTGCGTTCAGTTGGACGTTGGTTGAGGTAGGAAGGAGCGATCGGTTCATCGCACTTGCCCCTTGTGGACGAAACAAATCAGGAAGGTGCGCGGAGGATATTGGTCTGCAGGGAAGGAGCGACGTGCGGCTGCCCAGTCGTGCCTGCCTTGCGACAGATGATACTGTTTAGGAAGGCACGGTGAGAGGTCTCTTAAAGTTGGAAGGAGCGATATGATCTGATTAGGAAGGCACCATGAGACCCCACCCTAGGGATCCGGGTTGTGCGCACGCATATCTTGTCTCTACTAGGACACTCAATGCTAAGCACCTCCCAAGACGATCAAATCTCAATCCCCTTGCCCCTCAACCATCCCTCCAACTCCCTGTCCTCCCTCTCCAGATCCAACTCCCCGCTTTCCGGTAGAAACCAATACACCACAGCCCCCAGAACCGCCACTCCCCCAGCAAGCCAAAACGTCGCACTATCACCGACATTATCCCTCAACGGAGTGAAACACTGCGTTCCTACCGCGGCTCCCGTCCTCCCAAAAGCCGTGGCGACACTATATCCCATCCCTCTCATCGCCGTCGGAAAAGATTCAGACGACATGAGTCCGATTGTTGTACCCGGGCCCATGTGCCCAAATGCATTGAGAAGGCCGTAAAGGACCACGAATGTGGGGATGTGAGCTGAGAGGGGCTTGTATAGACCTGCGATTATGAAGCCGGTCACTGTGTACCCTAAGAAGCCCAGTATCCCCGTTGTGCGGCGGCCGAGAGTATGCGTTAGGTATGCACCGAAAAGCACGCCGGGAACGGGGAGCGCGGCTAGGATCACTTGCCAGGTTGCGATCGTTTGAATGTTGTGGTCGGGGACTAGGGAGGAAATGATTGTGCTTGACATGATGCTGTTTGGGAAGTTGATGAAGTCGTAAAGGAAGAATGCGAGCGAGATTGCAAATAGGCGGTAAGTGTAGCGGCGTCCGAGAAGGAGGTAGAATCCCAGACTACGTCGCTGTGGGGTGAGCCGGAAGTTCGAGTTGTGGTGAAGGGTCGAGTCGGTCATAAAGAGACGGAGGAGCATGATCGTAAAGGGGAGGAGGGCGGCGATTGAGTACAGCGCGTGAAAGGTCAAAGGCAGGTTGTTGCTGCTCGCTTTCAGAGTGGCAAGGTAGATGATCATGAGGATGGGAGAGGCACTGGTGGCCATTAGGGTTGTAAAGGAGATAAAGAGGGGGCCGCGGTAGCGGCGGCGGAACTGCCTCATTAGCCATGTACTATACACATCATGATGGTTCGTAGCTGGGCTGCATACTTACATCGTCTGATTCTTCAAGTCCAGCCGCTGCACTGGGCGGATACTCTCCCCCAACGCCGAACCCACATATCCCACGCACGATGACAAAATACCACAGCACATTATACGACGGATGCATTTGCAGCGCCAGAGCGGCCATCAACGTACTGACCGTGACAAGCCCCGATGTAAAGAGCAGCCCAGCTCTTCTCGATACCATGTCAGAGACGTATCCCAAGACCAAAACTCCCAGAATCGCACCGATGAGCAACGAGTTGCTGATCCGCGTCTTCATTTCGGAAGAGTACCCCGTGCCCAGCAAGTGCTTGAAGATGACATTGGTTGGGTTGGCGAGCTGGTTCTGCAAGCCGTCGCTGAAGTTGGCGATGTACTGGAGTTCATGTTAGTATGTGTATGATTATTGTGGCCGGCAGAGTTTCACGTACGCAACTTAGGATGGTCAGGTTGCTTTGCCATTTTCTTGGTCGGTAAGGTTTGTGCCCGAGTTCCTGGTCGACGACCGTTTCGTGGGACTTGTTGGCGTCTTCCATCGAGGTCGTAGCTGTCATAGAACTTGAAGTCGTGAATGTCCATCATCAGGGAGACAGAGCGCATTAAAGACCGCAGACTGCATCGACGGTCGGAGAACCCGTCTCCCCACTTAAAGAACCCGAATCCATGATTTGCTGTGTTAACGTGTGCAGTGGAGGCTCGGACGAGGTCCGCTCTGCATTTTTCCGCGGTGGACAGCAAGATTGATTGTTATTGATCAAGATGACGAAGACCGCTAAGCTTTGAGACTCCACCTGGGCAACGCTTTGCCTGGAGGAGGAATATCTTATCAGTGGGGGAATCAGCGTATCAGGATTTTAGTAGCTTGAGAAAATCGAGATGGGAACAACCAGCATCTCTTATCGATTTCGGAAGGTGATGCCGATCAGGCTTTATGACTTGAGTCATGTTCAGCCGAGAGCAATGGGTAAGCCTACATTACATCCACTATTGTATATGACATGATAGGTATATACTCATAAGTTCTCCGAAAACCGACTCCCGCGACTACCATCGTAACTTGGATGACTTCGTCCCAGTGCGTCTGGTCGTTTCGGAATACTGGCCAACGTGCCAACCGGCGGCATCGGAAAAGCCATCGGCATTGCTCGTGCGCTGGCGTCGGCCCACGATGTTGCGTTCGACGAACCGGCTGTCGGGGTCCGTGCTGGCGACGGTCGGACAAACACTACGTCGTCTTCTGCGACTTCGCGGGTGAAGCTTGTATCGAGGGGTGCGCTGAAAGGGTTTGAAGGCGGCGGTCGTGATGAGGTCGGTGATCGGGGGATTACTGGAGGGAGGGTAGGGCTGATGTCTGACTCTGTAGGCGACCCTGTCTCTAGGCTGTAATCGAGGTCTGGGTGAATACCAGAGGGAAGCTTGCGGCCGGATATCTTCTGGAAGCCACGCTCGCTGGGTGCCGTGCTGGCTAAGCTCTCTTCTCCAATAGACATTTGGGACTGCCGCCAGCGTTTCATGAATGCCGGTGCGAAGTACGCCGCCCCAAACGAGGCCGCCCCGTCCGAATCGCGGGATACCATCTGCCGCGTGGAAGGTTCCCTGATAAGGCCACCGTCGCTATCGTCCCCTTTCACTCTGGCGGGGGAGCCAAAGAAGAAGCCGGTCTTCCTGCGCCGTCGAAGTAAAAGAAATACGAGTAGGAAGATCACTGTAGCCGCCGCCACGCCCCCGACAACTCCTCCAACGATTTTACCAGTGGCTTGCGGACTAAATGTCCCTGATCCAGAGTCCGAATTTGATTCCGAGCCTGAAAACCCCGCGCCAGTCGACTCAGGCGAGACTCCTGCGGTGTTATCCAAGCTATCATCATCTCTCCATCCGTAACCACCTGTGAGTGAATCTGAGTATGTAGTGTGTGAGAGATGAGAGGTTGTTGTGGTCGTGGTCGTTGAGCTCGTAAGTGATAAGGTCGTGTCAGAGGTGGTCGTGGTAATCGTAGTGGCAAATGTTGTACTTGTAGTGCTAGGAGTGTTGGTAGTGTTTGTGGAGGTATCTGTGGTCGTGGTGGTGGTCTCGGTAGTGTGAGAGCTGGAAGTAGAGCTTTCCGCGGCAATGGCTGTTATTACAGCTTCAGTGCTCGTGCTGGATAGTGTCTGGCCTACAACGACAGCAGTGGGGATGTTAAGACTGGACCCTAATGATATATAGATCTTGTCTGAGCTCTCAATAGTTTTGTCTATGACGGGAACTGATGTGGATAGAGTTGCGGAAGCGTTATTGTCGGTGAAAGTGGAATCAAGGGTAGAGGTGGAGGTAGAAATAACCTGAGATTCAGCTGTAAGTCCGGCGACTGAACTAGCGGATTCAGACACCGTCTCGGTCGTGGAGTCTGAAAGTTCCGTCGTTGTAGATGTTTCCACGGTACCGGAAGTATTTACCTCGGGGACTGTTGGCGACTCAGTACCTGCTTCTGTATTTGTTTCAGTGGCTGGATTGGAGGTAGATGTCGTAACCGTAGTCGATGCCGGTTCTACGATCGCCTCTGTAATGGTAGGCAACTCAATTGTCTGCTGATCTGAAGTGGAAACGCTGATGTCGAACGAAGTCGTTTCTGATACAACAGGCTGGGTCATTGTGGTCGCAGATTCGTCCTCGGACGTAGTCGATTCCGGTTCATTAAGTGGTGCCGTGTCCGTCGTAGGTCGAATCTCGTTGGTAGTTGTTTCTGATTCATGCGCCGGTTCCGTCTCCGTCGTAGAGTCACCAGAAGTCGTCGTCGTCGTCTCTGACGGTGTCAATTCCGCCTCCGTAGTCGCAACAACCTCTTCAGTAGCTGTACTTGTCACTTCAGGGATCGCAGGTATGAGCGTCGTGGAAGGATTCAAAACCTGCTCCCGCTTTTCGTGCATCGCCATCCATTGTTCATGTAGATTCTTCGATTGTGCCGTTTCGCCCTCCGGGACGGTAACCCTCTGGTCATTCAAGACCGTCTCTTCGTGTTCGAAATCCCTCGTATCGAACCGATGTTTCCTTAATAATCTTTCGTACCGGCCATGTCTGGGCACGCCATGGCTGGTCATGCTGGCTGTTCAAACAGCGGGGTATCTAAAGTAATAACCCAATCGGGGTGGGAATTTGATAATGCGGTATGCGGTAAGTAGTGTAGATGAATGGGTAGGTGAGAATGAGTGTGGTAAAATGGAAGGTGTCTGTCTGCCTGCACGACACTCAATGGTTCCGCCTGGGGGGTGATTTTGGACGCAATGTGTTGATCGAATGAGCGAACTGGTCGAACGAAACTAATGGGGGTATCCGAGCGAGAAGAAAGAAAAGGCACGAGGCTGTCAAGGAGCGAAGCGACAATGTCCGCAAAATCGCGAGATTGTGAGCGTTGTGAGGTCAAGGAGTGGACATCAGCAGACAAAGGCTGCCGACAAGGAAACTAGTTCGTCTGGGGAGAGAGCAGATCAACATGCGATCTAACCAGAAAAGGACGGAGTTAGTTTCGAACTTTTGGCCCTCAAACAAACACAAAACAGGACCGTGAAGACGTACCCAGTGACTCGAATGAGTGGTGGTCTGTCAAAAGGTCAAGCCTATTCCATTCTGGAGGTTCGTCAGAGAACTGCTTTAGATGGAAACGGGCGATATTTCATTCCGTCCCGAGGATGTTCCAGTTTCAATGTCTCAATGGGCGAGGGATCCACGTTGAGACCCAAACCCAGGGTTCTGGCCCGATCACCCAAGTCGGTGTGTATCCGTCAAAGAGCAAAGAAGAGAACTGGGAGGAAAGAAAAGAAAGGATGAAAGCGAAGCCCTGAAGATAACGACAAGGAAGGGAAACAGGTCGAAAGGGAAGGGAAGGACGACGACGACGAAAAGAGGAGAAACGGAGGAGGATTCAGGAACAGGAAGCGAACACGAAAAGGAGGCTAAGAATAACAACGCCGACTGGAGTCTTTAATTAAATGAGATGACGGTCTTAGACTTGCAGACTCAAGACAAACTAAGCCTGTTTAGCCCCGTCAAGCGGGTCATCACAGGAACAACAGTTTCACTTGCTTACTCTTCAGGTCTCAACTAATTCGCTAACCACATTTTACGGAGTAACGGGCTGAAATTTATGTGACCAGCGTACGTAAGTTGAGGCCGTTGAAGCGACAGGAACCGCATCTTTCCATGGGCCAACTGACACTCGAATGTTCTAGCCGGCCAGTACTGGTCTGTCATCCCCACCACGCTCGGTCCGAACATCAAGAGGGGTTGCCCACTGCAAGGGGCGCTTAAACAAACATGCAAGGCTGGAAAAATATTATTATTACTCTCGTCTTATTGCTATTGCTATTATCGTGATTTATAGCGTCGACTGATGTCTTACTCAGAGTACTTTGGCGGTTTAGAGTTAATCCCACCAAGAATGGAGGATGGAACCCAAGAATGTGGACATGACAGTGTTCTAGGAATGATCCATTCAGCCTTATCTAGTGAACCATACCTAGAAGGTGAGAGGAATTCTTGGAACATCCTATCAAGCCACCGCCCAATTATACAAGCCGACCTCTCAAATTACCAAACATGCTCTTCTACCTAGATCTGACCCTCTCTGGTCAACGATCCATTAGACACCATGCGAACGACTCGCCAGGCAAATGTGAAAAAAAAAACAGGGAGGAGTCCAGTTTTCAGCGCTGTTGCGATGAAAGGGTATTAGTAGGTCAGGTGCCTCAAAATGTCTCTAGCTCGTCATGTGCGCCTTCGGCTTCGGCAGGAATCTCGAATCCTTCCTGCAGACAAAGTCAATCTTTGTGAATCTAGAATTTTGGCCTGGGTTTGTGGGGTTCGTACCTCTGTCGAGTAGAGGATTCCCTGGATGTGCTTGACAAGAGAATCTTCCTCCTTCTCCAGCTCGGGGTCCGCCTCGATCGCGTTCTGCAACAGCAGCTCAATGTCGCGGAGCTTAGCAAAGTAAAAGTCGCGCTCCTTTTCCAATCCAGCCATTGCTTCCTTGTTCGAAGCAAGCTCCGCCTGCAGAGCGGCTACGCCGGCCGACGCAGCTCCTCCGGCGGCAGGTCGTGCCCGGCCGCCGATGGTGGGAGTGGTTCCACGTCGGGCACTGCTCGCAGAGGTTGCACCAGCACGAGGGGCGGAGGCGGGAGGTCCTCCTGAAGCCTTTCGGCGGGCGACAGCGTCATAGTCTCCGCCTGGGTAGTGTTGGTCCCAGTATCTCTTCGTCCACTGGAGAAACTCCAGGTTATCTTGCATCCGACACTTAGAGAGCGACTCGACGGGGATCGGCTTCTCCACTTGGTGACGCGCAAAAACGTCTGTCGGAGGGGAGCAGTTAGCCTCGACGTCGAATTCCTCGGACGAATGGAGGGAGAAGCAACATACTCTGGAGGACCTTGAAGTTCTGGAGGTAGGCGTATTCCGAGTTAACGTTGAATTTTACTCGGGACATGGGGACGTCCACTAGCCAATGTTAACGCTGTAGAGGAACAAGAAGGATGATAAAGGGCACTCACTGAATATCGAGTCGAAGATTTGGCATAGTGCAGCACTGAGACTCAGCAGTTAGTTGCCATTCGTTCAAAGATCTCCAATCCTATTGACGTGTCCTCCCCAAGCCATCGTAGAGGGAGCATTTGCAGGGCAAGGGGCGGCTTCATACCCAGTTCCGCATTGTTCGATCTTGGTCAAATTCAACTGCAGCAGGTTGTTAAGCCAAGCAAGCAGCTCTTGTCTGTTATCCAGAAAGAATGCCCCGTCAGTGTCCAATTCCAGTCCGCAGAAGGCTGTCAAAGTGCCTGACGAACCTGGATTCGCCCATGGTGGGGTAAGCAAATGAGGAATTCGGGGGAAAGGCGAAAAAAGGCAGGCACAAGGAGGGATAACGGAATAACAATGAGCGACAAGGGATTGGCGGTATATGGGTCTTCTGCGATAAGACTCGGCTAGGGTGCCTGTGTTCTGCTTCCTTTTTCGGCGGAGAAGACCCAGAGGTAACGAAGATGGATTATTTATTGTTGTTGGTTTCTCTTGACAAAACCCACTGGACGACCTTCAAGGATTGCCGCCTCATTATTAGCCAATCACAGCTCCGCCCTCAAGGCGGCCTAACAGGGCAGGCATCATTTTCCTACCACAAACGGTATCTAGTGCTAGTAGTGGGGATCATTGAACTGCAACGGAGGAGAAATCGATTTTAACGCCAAAGAGTATCTCTATCGCTAGTCAACAAAAAGGTCAAACGAAACAAGGCGAAAGCAAGTGGTCTAGCTAAAAGACTTTTCTTCTCAGAGCCCACAGGAGAATGCAAAGGTCTAGTGTATCCGTCGTCTACCCTTCCAATAGCTCAATGCCATCTATTCCGTATCCAAAGTCCATGATCACCGCGCGAGAGTCCT
Source organism: Aspergillus carlsbadensis (assembly GCA_025688815.1). Taxonomy (NCBI): domain Eukaryota; kingdom Fungi; phylum Ascomycota; class Eurotiomycetes; order Eurotiales; family Aspergillaceae; genus Aspergillus; species Aspergillus carlsbadensis. Next base: position 148,091 of record MU628162.1, on the reverse strand, counting down.
GGCTAGTGGCAACAATGCGTCTATAGTCAGACTTTACGCTCAGCATCCAACTAGTCGTCCATCCCGGAAAATCAATGGACAGCTCTCCACTTTGAGAGTCAAAGACCTTGACGCTCATGTCGTAGCTTCCGCTGACGATCCGCTGGTTGGCAGTGTCGAGGTGCAGGGATCGCACCAGGCCACTATGCCCTTCAATCTCCTTGACCAGCTCGCCGGTGTTTGCGTCAAACTGGTAGATCATCTGGTCGTTGCCACCAGTGAGCACAGTCCGGGCGTCACCGCTAAACTCGACGCACGCGAGGCCTCTGTCTTTGCTGGTAAACTCCTTGACACACAGGCCGGAAGTGAGGTTCCACAGCTTGGCGATGCCGTCTCCGCTCGCAGAGACAATGAGATCACCGCGTAGCTGAACGGCATTGACTGGCCCGCGGTGACCAAGGAGCTTCTTCACCAAGGCCCCGGTGCGTCGATCCCAGACGCAGATTGCGTGGTCCTTTGAGCAAGAGACGATGAAACGATCATCAAAGCAAACGTCCAATACTCCCGCTGTGTGGCCTTCAAGGCGATGGATTGGTCGATAATCATCCTTGACATCCCAAACAATGCAGGAATAATCAGAGGAGCCAGTAACCATAATTTCGTCGTCAAACTGAAGACACAGAATAGAAGCGCTGTGATAATCGTGCGGTCGTGCACCCAAGTCCACAATCTCAGCAGAACGAGTTGGGGGAGGGCGAATGGTAAGAAAGGGCGACTTGCCCGATGACTGTTGCTCAGGGTCATGGACTGGGCCACTGTTGGAGACGTCTCCTGGCGGTGGCCCAATGATCTTGCGGCAAGGCCATGGATAGTGAGCATCCCAGACGCGGATGGTCCGATCACGCGAGCCGGTGATTATTTTGTCCCTAGGAAATATGAGTGACGATTTGAGATGAACTGAGGGGTTGAAACATACTCATCAAATTGGACGCAGTAGACGCTGTCTGTGTGACCTTGGAGATAAATTGCCGCCGCCTTGCCATTCTTCCACCGCTGATCTAAAGCACGGCGGACCAAATACAGTTTCTTCCAGTCCTGGTGGAACACAGACTTGCCCAACCCCGCAGCGATGCGTTTCTGCGGACGAGAAGCTGTAGAGCGCTGTTGCGCGTAACAACGACGAAAGACATGGCACCAGACGTACTTGGAAGAAGCCTGCTCCCTCCAACTACGCGACACCATTTCACAGTTCATCAAGGATTCAGGCTCAAGATATGATAGCACTTGACCAATAATCTCTGTGGGGAAGAAAGCAACGGGGTCGAGGCGAACAAGGTCCGGTTCGTTGTCCGTCCGATCCTGGAGATCAATGCCAATGCCACTCTCCGAGTCTTGGTTGTTCATGTTCAGCTTCATGTACTCCATCTTGCGAACCATTTCGTTCTGAGCCGCTGCGGCGGCTCGAGCGGCCGCCCCAGAGTACATACCATGCGGCAGCACAGGAGGCTCTACTCCGTTGCCGGGAATGGGTAGCGGAATAGAAAACCCTTGCAACGTCGAGGCACTAGAGGCAAATTCGTGGCTGCCATTGGCATTGTAGGTCCCAAGTTTGTGGTCAAGTTGATGGGGAACGTTGAATGTTCGAGATGACTTGTTGCGCATGGTAACTGATAGGCGACGACCGAGCGCACGCAGTCCCTCAACCGGGTGGCGCAAACTGGAGAAGCTCTTCGCTGCGCGCCGCCTATACGCCGGCTCGGGAAAGTGATTCATATCTTCGAAAACGGGCTCGTCCATTGCATCTCCAGAGTCCACGAGAGACAAATCATCCCAGATGTCATGTTCCACTCCTGCACGAGGGGTCGTAGGGATAGCCGACACGGTCGCGGTTCGGGGTCTTCGAAAGGATAAAGACGGGCGTCGTCGGTTTGTGGGTGCAACATTGACGTCTCGCGGTGTCATCGCGGGCGGAAATGCTATCCGAGTTGGCGTAGAACAAGGAGAAGTGTAGCGCAGGAAGCCGGAGGGGGGTTGTCGGAGTGAAGATGGTACTATTGAACAAAGCGCCCCTTTCGAATCAAGGCACGAGTCTAGGGGCAGGTGCGAAAAGAAAACAAGCTGCAAGGGGCGTCTATGGTCTAGTATCCCGGGGTATCGAAAACAAACATGAAAATCAGATGAAGAAGTCTAGGGGCTGAATAAGGTTGAGGAGGCGACAGCACCAGGCCAGTAGAGTACGAGATAAGGTCCACTGGAACAACACCCGATAAGAACACCAACGAGGGAGAAGAGGAAGAAAATTAGAACGAGAGAGATGGGAGAAGAGACGGACAGGAGAGAAAAGAGAGGGGAGATGGATGAAAGAAGGAAGAGAGAGAGAGACAGAAAAATGAAAGTCAGTCAACGCCCGAGAGAAACATTAGACAACCATGCCAATCTGACGGCGAACTTTTCCATCAGCGTTTTGGGGCGGTGAGCTATTTTTTTGCCTCTCAGCGCGCCCATCGACCATGGACAAAGACTCGTGGCAAAGACAGTTTTAGACTTTTCTACAACCGATTCTTGGATAACAAAGAGTCTAATTCCGTTCTTCCAAACTTTGATTGGCAGGACACGGAAATTCTTCATCATTGCGTCTGTTCTTGAATCCTGAAGGCTCGGTCTGATCCACTCCAGATCCACTTCCCCAGACCGAGGCCTCCGACCGCTCTCCGGCTCGGTGTGTAGCGAAGACGAGGCCGGGCGGAGGTCGAACTTGAGCACAGCAAGGACCTTGGGAAAATCGAGTACCTTTGGCGCTAGGTCTGACTACTAGACTCACTGTTCGTAGAAATTAACCAAACACCTTGTCATACCCTGTCAGTGTAAATCTATACCGCACGTCTCCTTTTTTCATGCGCTCCATCGCCTCCTTCAGCCCTTCGCTGTTGATTTGGATTTCTTCCACCACCCCCTTGAGCCCCTTGTCGGCCGCGAGCTGCAACATCTCCAGCATCTCGCGGCGGCTACCAAGGTGGCTGGCACCGATCAAGACTCCGTTAGCAATCAGGTTCTGTGCTTTGATCACTTGTCCTTCCTCCTCGGGCAACCCCACGCTGATCCAACGGCCATGGACATCCATCATGGACAAGTATTTCTCCAGATCGAAGCCCTTGGACGAATTGGCGCAGTTGATGATCAGATCAAACGAGCACAGGTGCTCCTTCTCCCAACCTTCTTCAGCCGTCGCAATGTAACCATCTGCCCCGAGCATCCTAGCATCCGCCTCCTTCGCCCGTGACCGGGAAATTGCCCACGTTTCGGCGCCCAGAGCCTTTGCGAACATAATGCCAAAATGACCAATTCCACCAAGCCCAACGATTCCCACCTTCTTGCCAGGTCCAGCACCGTTACGGACAAGCGGCGAGTATGCGGTCAGCCCGGCACAGAGCATTGGCGCGACAGTGTTTGATTCCAACGCGCCGGGGATTGGGAACACCCAATGCTCATGAGTGCGGACGTGTGAGGAGTATCCGCCCTGGCTGACGATACCGGTGTCCGGCCACTCAGCCCCATAGGTGTCAATCATGAGTACAGGGCAATATGTTTCATTCTCGTTCTTGCACTGCTTGCATTCGCCACACGAGTATGACTGGGCGCCGACTCCAACACGCTCGCCTTCTTTGATCAATGTCACCTTGGGTCCGACGCGAACGGCTCGACCGACGATTTCTGCCCAGTCCCGTCAATACCTTGTCTCGTCTCGTTAGGATGGCCTTACCATGTCCGACACAGAGGGGGAATTTTTGAGATCCCCAACCACCTATGGCTGTTTAGCTCGACTTCGATTATATGATGGGCAAACGCACCGCTGATGGTGTGTACATCGCTACCGCAAACTCCGCACGCTTCGATCTTGACATCGACGTCTGTTTCGTTAGCTCGATCGGTACTGGGGCCTTGAGCACGCATACCATAGTCACCGAACGGCTTCAACTGGAACTACAGCACGATTGATTAGTATGATGCGCCTCATCACATATGACCAATCTCTTACGAAGCGCTTGTTGAATTGAGTCCAGGTACCCGGGTTGTCAACCTGGAACCCCTCAGCTTCCTCGGGATACGGCATTTTTATTCGAATTGGCAAGTGCAATTGGAGAAAAACGTGTAGGATGAGGGACGACCATCCTTCTCGGGCACGAACAGATATTTAAGAGCCACCTGGCTCGAGTCACTCAGACTTCGCTACAGAGTTTTCTTCCGTGCTTGTGAAGTGGGGGTACAGACGAGCGACAATCTCAGTACCATCGTGACACTCAGCCGTTAACCAGTGGGCGCTCCTTCTCTCGCAACCGATTCCTTCCTGTTCCTGCCGGTTGTACAAAATTGGCCTCGTAAATCTTCTCAGCTACCACGAGTAGCCTGCTCTTCAGGCAGAATCTAGTCACCTGCCCAATTGAGGCATTTCACAAGACTCAAGGGTGGTATATTCAAGCCAAAAAGGCAAAATTGTTCCGTCTTCGCGATCCTTTGCGACCCTGCTGGCTGCTTATCGCGATGCCCCTCTTTGCCTGGACCGGGCGAAATCTTCTTATCCACCACTCACGATACGCGGATCAATTCAACCGGAGATCGGAGGAACTCATTCCACCAGTGGCAGTCCGAGTCTACTAGCCTGTGCGGGGCGGAGCCAGAGTCCGGGGCAAGTCTCGGAGCAAATGCCGATGTTACGAGCTATTCGAATACTCAGGCTGAAAATCTTCGGAAGAAAGAGGAAATTTGTTCATTCATTACGCAACATCAGGCAATGCCAGCTCCACATCCAAGGCCTCCTTGATTCCCGCTGCGACAGCCTTGACTTTTTCTTCGGAAAGCCGCGCCAACGGCCGGCGTGGATACCCTCCATACCCATAGTAAGACTGAATTGCACTCTTGGTGCCAGGGATCGCCGCCTTGGTGAGCACCCAATCCGCCTGGCTCAGTAGGCTTTGGGCCTCCATCGCTTCTGTGAATTTGCCCTCGCTCCAGAGGTTGAAAATCTGCACGCACAGCTTGGGGATGACGTTGGCGCCGCCTGCTAGGATGGCAGACCCGCCAGAGGCCAGAGTCTGCAGAGTGAAGTCTGCAATGCCGCCAAATGCGACATAAGGGTGGTTCGCACTTGTTTTGGTGACGGGGACCGACGACTTGGTCGGCGCAAGCGGGGACAATGGTGTAATGGCGTGCAGCGCGCGGGCGACACGGGTCAGCTTACCAGTGTTGGCGCAGGTGAATTTTGTGCCGATGACGTTGGGGTGCTGCGAAATGCGAATAATGAGATCCGAGTCCATATCGATACCCGCAACGGCACCGGGGTAGTTGTAGAGGATAAGTGGGATAGGCGAGCCATCTGCAACGGCAGTGAAGTACTCGTAGAGGGTCTCGTCATTGCCGGTAGCGTAACGGTAGTAGCTCGGGGGGACGATCAGTGCGTATTCAGCGCCTGCCTCAGCAGACTCCTTGCAGAGCGCGATGGTGCCACGGATGCTGTTTTCGCTGGCACCGGCAATGACGGGAACGTTGGAAAAGTTGGCCTCGTCGAGCGCTGAGCGCGTCTCGCGGATGACGGTTTGCTTTTCGGCGGGGGTGAGGTGGACGGCTTCACCGTTAGAGCCCATGCACACGAGGCCGACCAGGCCAGCCTTTGCGAGACGCACAGCGTGTGCGCGGATAACTGGGACGTCGAGGTCTTCTGTGTCGGAGTTGAAGAAGGTCATTGTCGGAGCATAGACTCCGGGGCGGAGGGGTGTGAGAGGCATGATGGCTAGAATACAGTGTACAAACTCGGGACAGACGGTATACAGAAAATTGAAGCGTGCAATGGCTTGACAGCGCCTACCACCGTTATATAAAGCAGGTGAGGGGTCTGCCTCTCAGGCTGTATACTCCCAGCCGTTGACCCCACGTCCACCCCTTAACTCGGGTTAGCCACATACATCCCACGCGTCCCCCACTTTTGAGTTTTAACCCGGAGAAAGCGCCGGATGGGGAATTTCCACCAATCGGCAACTGAATTTCCTCTTCGAGCTCGGGCTATCAAACGCCGACTCTATCAACTTCGTCACTGACCTGGGAAATATGAGGGGCCATCCGCCTGATTACCGGCAATTCAGGGCAAAATATCCCAGGTCATTGAGCCACTGAGCCATTTTGTCCGGCCCAGCATTTTGCTGCGCAATCACAATTACCATCTGTTTTAGTCTGAGAGGTTGGGGACCTTGTGCTATATCTTAAGCACTCCCCGCTTCTCTTTTCGTTCTACTCGATTCCTCCGTTTTCCCCATCTTACCCCTCTATTCCTCCTTTTTTCCCCGGAGACTATAAGTTACAGAGCTTCCACGTCAGAATAGAAAGCGAGATGGCTCCTCCTAGCGTGCTCATGGTCGGTACCGGCGAGTACACCACCGGCTACGTCGGCGGTGCCGCCTCGGGCTCAGACAAGAAGGTCGGCGTTGTCGGCTTGACACTGTTTGATTTGCGCCGACGAGGCAGAGTGGGCAACCTCAGTATGGTGGGTGTCTCTGGCCGCAAGTTTCCTGGAATCCGTACGCTCCTCCATTCACGCTTGTCGCCTGTCGCGAAGGCTAACAGAAAGAACAGGCGAGCATCTCCACAAAAACATAACCCAAGTCTACAACAACCTCGACACATCCTTCACCAGCTACCCAGCGGACGGCAGCACCGATCCCGACGCCTACAAAGCCGCAATCGACGCCCTCCCCCGCGGCTCCGCAATCACAATCTTCACCCCCGACCCAACCCACTACCCAATCGCCCTCTACGCCATCGAACGCGGCATCCACGTGCTTGTGACAAAGCCCGCCGTCAAGACCCTTCCCGAACACATTGCTCTCGTCGAAGCTGCCCGCAAACACAACGTCTTTGTCTTTGTCGAGCACCACAAGCGCTTCGATCCCGCGTACTCGGATGCCCGCGCAAAGGCCCAGAACCTCGGCGACTTCAACTACTTCTACTCCTACATGAGCCAGCCCAAGTTCCAGCTCGAGACGTTCAAAGCATGGGCAGGTAAGGAGAGTGATATCTCGTACTATCTGAACTCGCACCATATCGATATCTGTGAATCCATGGTTGGCACGAAGTATACCCCTGTCAAGGTGACCGCGAGCGCATCGCAGGGAACGGCGGTCGAGTTGGGGTGTGTGCCCGAGACAGAGGATACAATCACGTTGCTTGTGGATTGGAAGCATAAGGAGATTCCCGGAAAGGCGGCGACAGGAGTGTATACGGCGAGTTGGACGGCACCGCAGAAGGCCGGAGTTCACTCGAATCAGTACTTCCACTGTACGTTCTACCCTGTTTTCTATTTCTGCGGTGACGGATTGCTAATCTAAAGGTAGACATGGGCTCCTCAGGTGAGGTCCGTGTCAACCAAGCGAAGCGTGGCTACGACGTCACCGGCGACGACTCCGGCCTCAGCTGGATTAACCCGTATGATTTCTCCCTCTTTCCTCACCCTCAACGGTATCAAGCCTAACAATAACAGATTCTACATGCGCTACGCTCCCGACGAAGAAGGCAACTTCGGTGGCCAGACCGGCTACGGCTACATCAGTTTCGAAAAGTTCATTGACGCCATCACAGCCCTCAACGAGGGCCGCGTTACCCTCGACGACCTGGACAACAGGCCCCTTCCCACGCTCAAGAACACGATTGCCACAACGGCGATCCTGCACGCTGGTCGAATCTCGCTGGACGAGAAGAGGCCCGTTGAGATTACGGAGGTGGATGGAAAGTGGGAGGTCAAATAGATGCCTCTCACTGCGTCTATGATAAGATAGCAACAGCTGTTTGAAATAGTGCGGAATCGTCCATGTATGAGAGAATTTCAAGGCCCGTAATGCCTGTGGTAGTGCGAGGAACCGAAAACGCTGTGTAGTACAGGTACTTTGAATTAATCAACCGTGCAAACTCCAGCGCCATCCATCCATCAGGTCCATTGCTTCGCCATGCGCGCAACCAAACAATCAATCCAAACTCAGTAAAAATCGCGCCCAAATCAATTCGCACAGAGTTGCATTTCGTAGAGTCGTATCTGTTACGTTGAATTCTCACCGACGTGCGGAGTTGGTTCTGATTATTCCGTCGGTACCTTTGTTGAATTTGATTCGGCACTCGGGGCAGTACCATTTTGCTGTGCGGCTTGGTACCTCGGAAAGTCCAACGCAGTCGAGGTGAAACCATTCTCGATCACACTATGTAGGTTAGTTTGGCTCGAGATAATGATAATGGGAAACATACGTCTTGATTCTCACAGCAGATCATGGTCCCGAAACTGACGTCCCCGCAGAGACAGTACCGCGGTTCATTGGGGTCAATCTCTTCTAGCACTCCGTCTTCGTCGATGCGAATGTCTTGCCCCACGTTTGGGTCCTGCTCCCGCGGACCTACCCGCTTCTTCCCTGGTTTAGCCTTGCGGCGCCCGTAGCTGACTGCCGCACCTCCATCCTGCCCATTCGACACTGGGCCTGGAGCCGGTCTCTTGCGGCGCCGCGGGGGTGCACTGACACTGGCCGCACGTGTCCCTTCAGGTACTGGTGTCTTCCTCGCAGGGGTGGCGCTACTATGACGGAGCTCTCTGGCCGTCTTAAGAACAGGATCTGCCGTTGGAATGGAACGGCGCCGGGATGGAGGTCGAGACTCTGATGGTGTTGGGGTGACCGCTGCCTTGGATCGAGTCATAGATGCAGGCACAACTGCTGGTGCTCTTTGCGGTTCGGGTGAGTCTACTTTGACTTCAGGAGCATTGTCTGTGGCCGGCTCTACCGGTTCTGCCGGTTGCACAGGCTGCGGAGGTTGCTCCGTTTCTGCTGGGCCCGCTGGCTCTTCTGGCTCGGCTACTTCTGCCGTCGCAGTTTCCGTATCTGGTAGGATCTCTGGTGCGATCTCAGATGATTCCCTGTCCGTCTTTCGACGCTTTGAACTTCGGGTAGGTCGATTCTCAGCGTCCTCGGGTGGAGCGACGGCTTCCGCCGGGGGACTGCTGGTTTCGACTTTGCGCTTCTTCGATGATCGGCTCGGTTTGTCCGCCATAGCCAAAGACTCCTGCGGACCATCAGCACCGTTGGAGATAACACCTTGGAAGGAGCCAGGCTGACCTAGGTGCTTGGCTGCTTCTGCCTCCGCAGCGGCTAAGGCGGCTTGTTCTCTCGCCTGGTTCTCGCGCTTGAGCTTTTTGGCTTCATTGAGCTTCATGCCTCGATTGCTCAGTTTCGGCTCGACAACGCCCTCAACCTCTTTGGTCGCCTCGCTCCGGCGAGTCAGCAGTCCAGGGATATAATTTTTCATGATATCATCGCAGTCAAGAAACTCGACTCTCTTTGATTCAGCTTCCATCTTCGCCGCCCGGTACGCCTCCCATCCTCGACCCCGGAGGGCCAGCTCACGGTGAATCATCACCTCACTCGGTTGCCAGACCGCATTCTTCTTCATTTTCTTGCGCAGTTTGGTCATTTCCCATTCCGTCAGGCGCAACCAGGGCAGGTCTTCGCTGCCCGGTTTTGCATCTTCTGGAGGAGGTTTCAACATCGCCAGAGCGCTGCTCGTAGAAATCCCTACAGATGCTCTGCCGTTCGGTGCTTCGCCAGATACCGACGGCCTTGATCGGCGATTCTGTTTCTCCTTTTTCGGTGGTGCAGGGGTGGGCGGTGTCGTGTTGGTTTCGGCCTCATTATCTGAATGCTCGGTGCTCGCGATGGGGGAATCAGGATGCAACCCGGCCAAGTGCTCTGCTGCAACCAACGATCGGCGCGATCGCGACTTCTGGTTCTGACCACCTTTTGCGCCATCCAAACGCAGTGTAATTCGCGTCGTTGTTGGCGGTGCGTCGTCTCCTTTTTTGCTCGTACGAGGACGCTTCGCGTTGGTAACGGTTGGGGGAGGGGTAGGTTCGCGCTCGACAGGCTTGGGTAGGGCTTCGAGCTTCTTTCTGATGGAATCTAGGCGGTTGAAGTGGCGATCGACAACATCGTACAGGCGACACGCCTCGGCGTAGGCGGACTCGCGAGCATTGATCGCGCTATTCAACTGAGCCGAAATCTCTTTGCGTAGACTGCACGGATCCGGTCGCGTGTCAGAGGGTAGCTCCGGAAGCTGACCGTAGGCCTTAGTGAGTTCATGGACGCCTTGCGCGCTGGCTATGTAGCGCTTATCCAGGCCGCGGATGAGGGTCAAAGAGCGGATGAGATCAGCAGGGAGGTATTCCGTGTAGTCAATAAAGTCAGTGACCGCGGCCTGCGCGTCGGGGTCAAAGGGCCCATCCAGAATCACGCCACCCGTGTCATTGTATTCCGCCATTCCTCCGAGCAAGTAGAGCGTCAGGGTATATGAAGGCGTGGGATGGTTGTGGATGTAGGGAGTCAGTGTGAGGGAAGGGAACGTGGGTAGTCAGGGTTGAGACGACACCATATGAGAAGACGGTGCAGCCATAGGGATAAGAAAAGGTTTCAAGGGTATATGAGCTGAAGCCGCAAAATTGAGGGAAAAAGAAAGAAGGTGATGCCGAACTATTGGCGATGGGGATGCAGCTGAAGCGTGCCAGCGACACGGAGATGAAAGACGTCCGAGCGTCTCGGAAAGACCTTATTCCGGTCCGTCCGGTATATCCGTTGCCCTCTGCGACTCTCGTCTCTTCCTCTCCCAGGTGATCTCAATTTGGAGTGAATTCCAAAGTAGAGCAATTCACTTGTTGATTTACCTTATACTAAAAAATAATAGGGTATTGCCTGTCTCAAGGTCAAAAATCGATCAGGTATCGCTATGAAACCACCTATTCACTCCTCACTCTTGCTCTCTAGTAGCCTTCACCATGTCTGTTATCTTGGATGTCTCGGGTCAATGCCATCCTGGTATCTATAAACAGCGTTTGCTGTGTTACTGCTCTTGTCTTTCCGTTTGTCGCCTCGACCAAAAACTACAATCCTCCCACCTCTTGAACATTCAAGTCTTTAACTCCCGTTTCCAGCTCTCTTTAGATTCTCTTTTCTTAGCAATCTTGACAGCATCAAATCATGGGCCCCGCAGATCGTCTTAAGATGCTCTTTGCCCAGGATGAGGCGATCCTGCAAATCAACACTCGTCTTCGTGCAGAAGCCGAGCCCTTCAAGCCGGCCGCTGAGCAGACACCTCAGCCTCTCTTCGAATCGCCCGAGAACCGGCCTAACCAGCTGCATATCCCAGTCCTGGAAGGCAAGGGTACTCCCAAGGCATTCCTTTCAGACCCCGCGCCACCAAGTCCCCATGATGGGACATTTTGTCCGATCACGGCACTGTCTAGGTTTCCATATCACCACATCAGAGGAGATCTCATGCAGACCGTGGCAGACAAGTTCTTTGACAAGGGCCAATTCTGGGATAGACCATGGGATCTGTAAGTACCTTCTTTTCTCCTAATTGCCGCACTCGCCAACGCCTCTAGGTACTACATGCATGCCACCCCCCGCCTCGGCGGACGCCCCGTTGTGCTGGTTCCTACGGCACAGGCACGGAAACTCCTCAAAGAGATTAACCTCGCATTGGATTGCTCGCTATCTCTCCCGATAGATGAGGAGAGAGGACTGGTACTGCGATTTAACCGTGATGGATTCCCTCAACCAACATTCATAGGGCAGACGAGCGATAGACCCACCAAAGACTCCCTAGAGTCGACAATCCCACAGGCCTGCAACTACAACCAAGGCTTATGCGATGAGGAAACGTATATGGCCTTTGAGAAAATGATGGCAGCGGCCCTCTCATCGGCAAAGACCAAATCCAAATCCAAGGCCAAGAAACAACGCCTCCGTTTCCAGCGCGAGATGGAAGCGGGCGATGCCGTCAGACGTGCACAGTGTTATCTGGGCTTGCGTGTGGACACCACTGATATTATTGACTGCAAATGGGACGAACAAAAGGCTCCTGAAGCTGAGCCGCCGCAGCTCGCCTTGGACAAGCCCACCCCATATCCCTTCTTGGAAGAGCCCGTGTTCATCAGTCTTGATGTCGAAGTCAACGAGCGCTGCCACACACTGGTCACGGAAGTAGGCATCTCGACCCTCGATACTCATGATCTCATCGGCGTTGCGCCTGGACCCCTAGGTGAGAACTGGCAATCGCGGATAAAGTCTCGCCATCTACGCGTCCAGGAGCACGCCTACCACGTCAACAATCTGTATATCCGTGGATGCCCAGACAAATTCGAGTTTGGCACCAGCGAATGGGTTGCGGCAGATAACGTGTCGACCATGGTACAGAACAGCTTTGCCCTCCCGGCGTTCTTTGACGGGCCTGGGAAGAAACAGCGTCCATTGGTCCTCGTGGGCCACAGCCTCGCCTCGGACATTCAGTATCTCGAGCTCGCGAATGTGCACATTATCCACGAGTCGGACGGCAAACCGCAATTCGCAGATCGCATCGACACTGCAACCTCGTTCATGATTATCCGCGGGGAGCCAGAGCCACGATCGTTGGGCGCTGTTATCGGAGAACTGGGCATGACTGGATGGAATCTGCACAATGCTGGCAATGACGCGCGTTATACGATGCAGGTTCTGGTTGCCATGTTGGTGAAGCACAGCATTGACTCGCAGTAGTCTTTCTCTTTCCACTCCTCTCACTGACATGTTTAGTAACTCGGGGTCACACAGCTCTCGCAGTCAGAATTGTTATCGTAGACACTGAAATGAAAATGCATTGCGCCGTCAAGTCTATGGTCTAATAATCAGCCGCTCCCATCAATCCCCTGTACACCTTCTTATGCTGCTCCAATAAAATCAATGTCGCAACAGTCTGCGGTCCCAACCTCACAAAACTCGGCAGCCACCCCCTGAACACCCAAAGAACCCCATCACTCCTCGTCAAATCCGCCACAACCCTCAACAACGAACGCCCCTCCCCACCACGCCCCCCCATAAGCTGCGTCTTAACCACATCAATTGGACTACACACAGTAGTTGCCACGAAGGCAGCGCCCAGACTCGCCCCCGTATGCACAACAACCCCTTCTCTCTGCTCCGGTCCAACTACCCACCGCGCAATCAACCCCTTGAAAATATCATAGCTCCCGAGCTGGCACCCCGTCATCATCGCACACCGGAACGCATTCGGCATTATGCCTTTTGTCCAGAAAAGGAAGCCCTCAGTGCCATACATACTGCCCCAGGCGTGGAGGACGTGTCTGTAGCCATAGCGTTTTGCAGGCGGGAGGGATGCGTCGTTTTGCATACGGATGTTAGCGATGTCGCTAGCGTTTCCGGGGAGGGCGCCCAGGAATCCTGAGAGGGAGGCGAGGAGGGCTAGAGTCAGGGGGGATGCGGTCGCGGAGATCTGAGGCTGGGAAGAAGCGGGCGTGAAGTGGTGTTTTAGGGTTTCATAGGTTGCTATGCGGATTGTGCCGTATGTTACTGATTACCAGTTAGTAGGTTAGTACTTTGCGTAGCTTTTTCATGGTGGAGCACATATACATTGCCGTGTAAATCCAGCCGAAAACTATGGTTTCGTATCAGCAGGTGTACAGAACAGAAATATAGCGGTGGCAACATACCCCAGCATAAAGCCCGCGAATCCCCTCGCTCCGAAGAATGCGCATTGCAGTCCCAATGGCCCCTGTCCCTGTCTCTAGCGCTGCTCCGTTGACTTCCGCGGGCTTCATTTGCATCCGTACCTTGACTGTGTTCGCGGCGTCAGTGTTCCGATCATCGGGCTGTGCTTTGAGTAGTATAGACTCAGTGGAGAGGGACGCATACGCAGATCAAGAGGATGCGAAACCACAACAGCCATACATGACGCCGAGCCTCCGAACCATAATGGATATTGAGTCTTTGCAGGATTCTTTAGTGTCGGGGTTGGATTTGGTGCTGGCGCGGGTGTTGTGTGGTCCACCTGTATAGGTGGTGATGGGGCTATTTGCGCCATAGTTATCAAAACTGTACATATGTGGATGTACTAAGACATGGATGGGCATACAACCTTCAGAACCGCGGGACTGGTTTAGTTATATTTCATTTATTTATTACCTTGGGCTAATAGTGAACGATGACGCGCGGAGTCGGCTGGAGGCCGCTTCTATATAGCCGTCTTCGGGTAATCAGTACTCTATCCTTTCTCCAATCCTGATGGAAGGAGTGAAGAGATGCCTACTCCAATATAGTCAACAAGCTCATTTCACATGCGCCATCGCAGCTCGATGCACATACTCGAGAAATCTACTCGCTAACATCCGGCCAAAACCTCTCCTCCAACCAGACAACCTGCCCCCACCACCTTTCACACCTCGCAAGCGCATCCTCACCAAGATTCCCTAGCTCCTCCTCCGCAAACTCATCAAGCACAATCCCAATGCGATCAACGAAGCCCTCAAACTCTTTGCTACTCCAGTTCGGGATAAACCTCGTCCTCAGCGCACCCCCATCGGCATCTGCACTTCCATTTCGCATCTCACTCCCCACTTGGAAACTAGCCCCAAACCTCCAGGCGCGCAGGTAGCAAGTCTCCGTTGCCCAGAGGACAACAAGTCCCTCGAGAAGACTTGTCCCGGGGCTGGAGGCGGACAGGAACATGTCGATGTATGATTGCGTTATCGGGGCTGTGGTGAATTTCCCCTGTGCTTCTTCGCCTTCTTTCCCAGCTTGAGCGGGCGGAGCATTCAATCCCAATCCAAACTCGTCCGCACTCTTCTCAAAGAAGCCCAACTCAGTTTGTATGTTCGTAATCGCATCAATGAGGACGGTCAGGGTCTTCTCGTGGATTGATGGGTTTGACGGGTCGGAGGGTGTCCGGGGTAGCTGGATTTTCGCAAGGAGGCCACCAATGAATCGGACGTAGGATTGTGCGTAGAGACGGTCTTGCGAGAGCCATTGCGACAGCAGGGGTTTAGAGACTTGGCCGGCTCCGGCAAGACGGAGGAAGGGGTGCGTTGTTGCGCGTTGAAGGGTGGTAGGAGTTGTTGTTGGAAGGTGGATTGTTAGTTTCATTTTGCTTCGGGTTTGGCGTAGGTAAGATGAGCTTAGGATCGGGTTTCAGAGAGAGTCAGTGGCCGTCCGTTGTAGATGGCGTTGACTGTGGAGGGTCAAAATTGGAACGAAAATATGGTTCAAGGTTGTTTGGCGGGGTGTGGGGTAGCTCGAAGTGGATATAGCTCCGAGTCCAGCCCTCAGGTACGTCGCAGATACAAGGAGCTTACTGGTGGGCAAAAATTAGCTACAACTAGTATACAGATAGCGAGCTCAATGAAAGCAATCAATTCTTATTCGTGCTACACAGAAAACGCAAGCATCCCTGCGCCGCCGACCCAATCCGTAAATGCTTCGTCCCATCATTGCAAGTATGATCGTAGTCAGACATCCAGAGATCAACCAGATCTTGAACAAAAACAAGCTGCAAAGCAAGAAACACCACGTAAACTTAAAGCAAAGTGCACACTACACTAGGAATGTCAGCTTGTTGCTGCGCTCGCGCGAGCTGCGTTGCTTAGTTGACGGTGATATGTTCCAATCGGTTGGAAGCCGCTGTAGTCATTCAGTTAGTGCTGGATTGTATGTAAGTTTAGTTGTTCAGAAGCCTACCGAGCTAGATCGAATCCTGCGCCGTCATCTTCTGCTTCCTCCTCCTCTATATGTGCTCGCTCATCCACGCCGTTCGGTGGTCGGACATCTTCTCGCCGAGCGGAAAGAGGTCGTCCAGTTCCGACACCGTTCGATGTGCCTGGTTTGCTTGGACTGACGAGGTTCGGCGGCGGCGGACTGCTACTGGGAATATTACCAAGGACATCTCCGGGGTCACCTTTCAGCGGGCTCATGTCAGCAACAGGGCGCGCAGGTGTGCTTCCGATATCGGCGAACTTCCAGAACTGGGCAGGCGAGCTCATTGGCATGAACTTGGATGGAACCTGTGCAGTGCTTGGCGGTGGAAGCCGGGGCTGGTGACGTTGTGGCGCGGGTGTAATCATTGACGATGGCCCGTCGTCGTAATATGAAGATGACAGTACCGGCGGAGATCTTGTGGCGTTGTCTGAAAGCCCGTACGTCCGACTAAGACCGGACCCATTCTGCCTCGCAGCGGAACGGGTCGGTAATGGCGAGGGCTCTTCGTAGTCACGCTGATTTGGTGGCGGTCGAAGCGATGGTGGCTCTACGACGCCATTTCGCCCGGCTCGCGATCCTCGCTCAGGAGTGTACGCTTCAACAGGAGCTACAGGAAATGAGCTGAAGCTGGGTGAAGAGACAGGTGGTGATTTCTTGCCGGCAGAGAAAACAGACTCCATTCCGCTCGCTGCGGCGCTCCTCGCGGCCATAGGATCTTTCGTTGCTGGCGACGAAGGGGCCGACGATTGAGTACCCTTGCGGAGCTGCTTCTTCCAATATTCTTCGCGGTACTCTGGCGCAATCTGCCACTTCATGCCTTTTCCTGGTTCGTCAGTCCGACGGGGAACTTTCTGAAAGGCCTTATTCAATGACAAATTGTGTCGAATCGAATTCTACATGCGTTAACGAGGAGCTGTAATAAAATGGGTGTGAAAACAAACCTGCCAACCACTTTGGGAATGTCGATAGAACGCATATTTGTCCATAATCCAGTTGTAAATGTTGTTCAGTGTAAGCTTCTCTTCTTCGCTCGAGAAGATGGCCTGTGCAATGAGTGTGGCATAGCTATAAGGAGGCTTCAAATCTTTCGCGGCGTCCTTGCTATAATCAATCTCCTCGGTGCTCTCCATCATCATACCCCGGTTATACAGCGGTGATTGTTTAGCGGTTCGCGGCCCAACAGTGTCAGGCGAGCGCGGCGGGGGAGTGACTTGACGTTTGAGAAATTGCGGCGCCGGTGCAAGTGCTGGAGCGCTTGTCATTGGGTTTGTTGCGCCGTCCGGAGCTCCAACCGCAGAATGAGGATGCGAATGCTGAGTGGCACCCCATGACACCGGCTCCTCTTGACCATTTGCGATGCGCTGCGCGCGTTCGACGAAGCTAGGGTGGATGTTCGCTTTGTCACCGGGTGTGACGAACATCATCTGAGTATTGGCGATTTCGATAATATCGCCACACGATAAAACGGCATCGGTGCCGCGTTTGAGGATCGCATGATTGAGGCGGACGCCGTTGCGGCCGTTGATGCGAATGTGCCAGGAAGCCGTCTCCTCGCCATCGTAAAAAATCTCCGCGTGCAGCCGCGACACGAACTTGCTCGGGCCCAGGTCAACGTGAACTTCGGGAAGTGCTCGCGCAGCGATTGTAACCGGACTTGACTGCTCGTCCAGCTTCTGTTCGCGATCTGGTTCGCGGCCGATGTTGACATGGAGCGATTTTACGTAGTAGGTCCAGTTTCGGCCGGCAATTTTTGCGTATGCGCGGATACTTTGCTTGTTCTCGGCTTTCGCGTTGGAATGGTCCCGGAGAACGCGAACTTCTTCACGGGCGGCATCGAGATGCGAAATGACTAGGTCGACCAGGTCCTGATTTTCCGACAATTCACGCTCCGGAGATGAATCATCTGCCTCGTCCGCGGACTCGGCTTTCACAGGTCGGGAGAGCTGGGGAGAGGTCCGATTATCGACCTGTGCGGACGCCGTATGTTAGTAGCAGTCTAAATTAAGGTTTGTGCGAATAATTTTGCGATTTCGAGAGGGGAAAATGTAGCTGGTTCTGGTGGATTTCGCGAGTTGGGAACGCACCTTGCGCTTTTTGTTCGAGGGTCGCGTGGGCGATGAGTCCGGGGCCTCCGCGTCTGAAGTTTCTTGAAGCTGAATGTCCTTGCGCCGCGCGCGACGGCGGTTGGAAAGAGGCATAATCAGACAGTCGGCTTTTAAATCGAGTGCCGCGAAGTTCTTTTATCAGCAGGTCGAGTTGTATGTTGCTTGACTCGAAAAGTCGCGAACGTGCCGAATATGTTGCGTGGGATTCGAAGTGAGTGTTTATCGCGATGGACGGGGAAAGTAAGACTGGGGCGACTTGTACCAGCGACGGAAAAGATCGAGAACGGACGGTGAGTAATGGCGACAACAAATGATGACCTAAAAGAGGCCGGGATGGACAGACTGGATGACAGAACCAAGGATTCAGAAAAGGTTTGCCACCGCGCAAGGCGACGCGCACTGAGAGTGGCCGAGAATGACCGACCAGCCACCGCGGGGAGTTCGGTAAGACCGGTGGTGGGGTGTTAGTATTTAGAGTATCTCGGGGGAGACGATCCTCTAATACAGAAGTAGAGGCGAGTTGACGAGATTATTAGGATAAAGTAGTCAAAAGACACGAGACCCTCGGCGGCGTCAAGGAATAGAAGAGGCGCAGAAAGTCAGAAAGTGACGTTGTCTCAAGCGGGCGAAGAATGATTCGTGAACCGTGACCGCTTCCATCAACGCCGTGTGGGGATTCTCCCGACCATTTGCTTTCTAATTTCATTCCACTGACAGCGATCGACGCCCTTCTCTTGCTTTGGCTTGAAGCCTTATCTGCTCTATTATAGCCCTAAAAGAGAGCCACTCAGCGGCCCCGAATCCTCAATTCCAAACGGCCAGAGGAACCGTCGTACCAGAGCCTGATGATGTTTTTCCGGATGCAGCCAGCAACAACAGCTTTGGCCTCTTCCAGGCATCTCTAACCGTATACGAGAAGATGCAAATAAATAATCGCATCGTGGTCCACTACTACCTTGTCCATGGAACAGTCTTTTTGAGCTTCTGTTTGCGTCATTTCGTCCGTGACTCCGTGGTGACCCTGCGGACAACACCAGAGAGCAAGGAGCCCCTCTGGAATGCTTCGGCTGCCACTCTACTTCTCACACCGTAGCATCTATACCATACCCTCCGTCCCATTACAGCTTAAAAAACAAACGTGCGTTGAAAGCGGGTGTTAATACACATGGATTCAAGATCCCAGCGAGCGAATTTTCGAAAAATTGAGCATTACCTTCTGGAGCATAGTATGAGAAGTAAACCCTTCAGTTCGCGTTCAGTAGGGGATATAATAGTTACACCGTGAAAATATAGGAAATGTAATATAGACATCTAACTCCGGAGACCTCAAGACACCAACTATACATAAAGAGACGAAATGAGCGGGGAATAACAAGCTAAGCAGAGAGAAAAGACAACACAAATATACCCCACTAGCTAGGCATCTTGGAATCTCCGTCCTCGTCTAACCCTCGCAGCGTCGGATACATGACAGTGTCTGCTCCGTCGCTCTTGAGTATGGGCGTGTGGGGCCGTTCTGAGCGAGGAACAGGCGAGGTAGTCTCTACTCCCTCCATCCGGTCATCCGCTTTCGACGCTGGAGAGTGCGGGATACTGCCGTCCTCGAGCTCATCGAACTCGCCGCGCTCCAGGCGATCGGCGATATATTTACGCAGATATTCGATGAGCCGGGCCTTTTCAACCCACTGTGACTGGACGTCAGTCCGCTCAGCCACCTCAGTAGCAGCTTGAGCAGTCCGCATGGTTACTTCGTCGTCACTAGGAGATCCAGATCCGTGAAGAGCTGGGTCGATGAGACTAGCTGAGATCTGCTTGGGAGTACGCTCGCCCGACTCTTTGTCATCGCTAAGGTCCATCGAGTCAGAGGCGGCCCGAGAAGCGGGACGCGCTCGCTGCAAGGTACCTCCAGTGTACCTGCGGCGCTCATCATGGTCAAATATGCCGCCAAGGGTGGAAGGTGGGGCGGCACTTGAGGTGGCCGGGTAGCCGGCCGCAATGCCGTCAGTTGCCGAGGGAAGGCGAGGGTACATGCCAGCACCACTTTCATGGGGTGGCGAAACGCGGTGGGCAGACGGTAGCGAGATTGGCGAGCGGCCCGACGTGTAAGACTGCGCACTTGATGGTGGTGTCAGAGCGGGGGTGCTAGCAGAAGGCGAGTGGGCAGCGGCGTTTGTAAGGATAGGAGCAGCTGTGGCAGGCGCTGTGGCGTGGGTGGTGGGAAGTTGTGTTGGAGGAGAGTGCGTGGTGCGGTAGCTCATGGCTCCGTGAACGTAGTGAGCACCAGGCTGCGCAACTCCAGCAGCGGCAACATGGTCATCGTTCTCATAGATAGTTTCTTGCATCTGTTGCAGGAACTGGTCTATGTTGATGAGATCACTCTTGGTTCGCACGTTGGTCATGGGTGGGAGATGATATGCAGGTGCAGCATGGTGGCCGCCACCGTATGGACCGCCAGCGACTGCCACCGGAGCAGGCATTGGCTGATACTCGGGAAGAGGCGCCGTCGTCAAAACAGGTAGAGAGAGGTTTTGCAAACTGAGCAGGCGCTGGCCCACAGCAGCGTACGAGTTGGGATCAAACTGCCGGCGCTTGAGATCTCCGAAGAATTCATTCAGGGCATCGTAGCCACGCTTCTTTGATTCGTATGATGCGTGGCCAGGCTCAGGTCCAGTGTTCAGGGCATAGTAGACGTTGCCGTAAGATGGGTTAGGTGCCTGGGGCGGGTGATGAGCTTGGTAATACTGGGGAGGGCCATGGGTATAGCCCTGGCTAGGGACGGCGTTCAGCGAGGGCTCAAAATAGTGCGCAGCTGCAGCATAGCCTCCTGAGTTAAAGTTAGTTCTCTGGGAAAGCATGGGTAGGAACACTAATGCATACCCTTGGCGGCTCCTCCAAACATGATATCGGGGTTTCGAGAACCGGGTTCCGGCGAGCGTACCAGGACCGAGTCATCAGCATGGGTCTTGACATGCTTCTTCAGATCTTGTGGGCGCTTAAAGGCCTTTCCGCAGAAATCACACTTGTGTGGCTTGAGAGGGACGTGGACGCGAATGTGGGAAGTTATGTGATCACGCTTTACGGTAGTGGTGCGGCAGCTGCCCCATTGGCAAGTCAAGTTCAAGTTGTTTGTGCTCTTTCGGCCGACATGGCGCTCGCACACATGCTCCTGTAGAGGGTGGCATTAGTTACACTCGTTTTACTTTCCCACGCGCGTGACGCGACCGTGATCATAGTGGTGTAGAGGCCAACTTACGTAGAGCGATTCTGGGGTGGGCAGTTTTTCAGTGCATCCCTGCCACATGCAAGTGAGTTCCTCACTGGGGCGAGCAGCCGGTGCTGATGAGGACGCAGGTGCCGGAGAAGTAGCGGTGCCGTTGACAGGTGGGCTGGCCACAGCGGCAGTGGCAGCAGCCGCCGTTGCAGTCACCGATGGTGTCACGACCGACGAGACCTGAGCAGCAGGCTGGGGAGCAGGTTGTTCCTGCGGCGCGGGCGCAACTACAGGAGCGGCCGTTGTCGCAGGTGCGGTGGTGTCTTGGGCTTCCGACATTGCCAAGACAAAACCTCTTGTCCTTTTCTTGGGAGTGAGCGGAAGGGATATCGACTCAGAAAGTCAAAAGAAGAGAATATTTCTCAAGAAAACAAGAATTCAGAGCAATTCAGGCCAGATATGCGATGGTTCGAGATTCAAAATGTGTACGTGACTGATCACAATCAGGTTGCCAAACAGAGCGACGCGTGCCAAAACAGATGCACAGCCGGTCAGCGAAATGGGGAAGAGAGAGAGAAAGAGAAAGGGAAACGAGAAGAGGGGGGGATGGGGCCAAGTAATAAGACAGACAACAGGACAAGAAAAGGGGAAGAGAGGAAGTCTTGGGGGTGGCTCGAGAGGGGAGAATGGCTTGGGGCCTTGTGCAGTGCGGACTCAGCGAGCCGAGACTTGCCCAGAAAAGGCCGCTTGCACAGCCCGGCGGAGGATAGGGACAAGAGCAACCAAGAGTGTCCAAGAACCCAAGACCCTCAAGGCCGGGCCAAGAGCTATGCGGGGCTGTGGCGTTGTGCTTCTGGTATCTTACTGTAACTTTCGCTTCGAGCGACCCGACTCGCTTCAGCTTGATCCTCCATGCAGCCGGAACCTATTTTTAAAAACTGAATCAGCGGGAATCCTAATATGCCTGGAAGTGCTGGAATATCCAACTTTGCTTTTTTCTTTGACTCCGTTCTCCGATTCAAGCGCCAGAGGGACGATGGAAATATCACTGGCGTTGGAATCTTGGACGAGGCCTTGGGGCCCGTGGACCCCTTTTGCCCTTGGTTACCGTCGGATGGGCAAAGCTCCGGAGAAATATTACGGTAAAATACCAGCAGCCATGCCCATCCATGATGCCAGTGGGCACCAGACCTCAACCCCTCCATGTTACCGATTAGTCAGGCCCCCAATTTCCCTGAGAATAATCGTTTTGCCTAGTTTCGCCCAATTCTCTGGCGAATCTCAAACTCCCCGTTGGTTGTCGAAAGCACGTCTTCCCCGGTAATTGGATTGTTGAGGATCAACGAGAAACTCCCCCGTTTTGCCTCCTTCTCCACGCACTCAATCTCAACCACAGATGTTACTCTTGGCGCTTCCATCCCGCTCCGTGGGAGAGTCTTGGAAGCGAGTCTTGGTCAAAGTCTTGGAAGCCCCTCGCCTTGGAGGGAACCGTTAGTCAGACAGCCATGACATCTTCGCTTGGCAACGCTGCCAGCGCCCAGTGGCTTTCTGAATAATGCTGCCTGCTCGTATTTCTGGGGTGTCCAGGATCCCTGGTCAGGTCGAGCCTGTACTGGACTTGTGCTTCGTTGTACGAATCAGACAAACTCAAAATGAGCGCCCCTCCGCCGGTCACCATCAACAGTCAATTCTTTACCTACCAGCCTCAAATCCGGACCACAGTCAACACCTCATGAAACAGCAGCAAACTGCAAGGGCACAGTCAGGCTGGGTTGTTCAAGAATTCAAGGGCAGTCACGTCATGTGCTATGCCGCGATAAGAATGTTGCACGAGGGTTCCAAAATGCCTGCTCGGATGGCCACAGTCAGCTCTTCCAGGCTCTTATCGGTGAATTTTCGCCCAATTTTCCCGAAGCAGCTACCTGCGGACCACATCTAGTGCTCTTGGGATATGTCCCGTGTCTGTCGTGCTTGCTCAGAGGCCAGGATCAGCGCATCGCCCTCATTCCTCCCGGTATGATGTGGGCTAATATCGTTCTGCTCGAGATTCCTCTGGGCAGCGGAGCGACTACGTATATGTGACGGTCGATATTACAAGAACAGTTATGCCATACCATTTTGCATGACAGCGACGAGAGCAATGCTTGCGTGGGCTCAGCCTTACACAGGTCGTACGAGCATACTAAGATCTAGTCACTATTCTCCGACCACATGGCATTCCCTGCTTTGACTGCAACGTCCATGTGAGGAATGAATGGAAGTCCGCCAAAAACGAGGAGCAAGACTCGCGCAGATGGTATCCCAATGTCAGAGGAACAACAAGCAAGACGTGAAATTGAGCGTGGTCTCTCCGTTTTCGGTTGGCCCCTCTTCTCCAACATCCAGCTCCTTGGAACCAATTCTCAACTCCCCAATTTAGCCGCCCAACTCATACCTAACAAACCCACGTTCTGTTGTGTTGAGAGAATGTGCACCTGATTGGCCTGCATCCACACCATATAACAAATTATCGGTATCTAACAGATCAAACAACTCGAGGCATGACCCGAGGGGTCTCGACGTTCGATTTCAGGTTTGAAGATCTTTCCATAGGGTCGAAGCAATATCTCCAAATATTGTACCATCCATGAGGAACTCACCTCATTAGGTCGTGAAAGAGCCCATTCATGCGTTACAGGCCCTAGCGCGGGTCCGTTCTCTTGTGGTAGGTGAATGACCAACTAGTCAATTTGATTCCACCTGTGAGATGTAGCCCCCAGAAGTGCTCCAGTTCTCAAGACGGAGCCAACTGTTGGTCGTTCTTTATTACCAAAATGGGAGTCTTCGACACCGCGGCAGCGATAATAAAGAACAGTGCCTGTGAAGGGAACTAGTGCGAATACTTATTATATATTGGCCTTTAAAGTAAGATACAAACTCCATATCTGCTTCGATTCTATTTGCATCCTATTATCTCCACGTTTCAAACTTAATACTAGTAGATGATGTGTGCTAGTCAACATATTTCTTTCTGCAGACAGTAGATAAAAGAATATGTTGTCCACACCGAAAAAACAGGTAATATACTCTTGGCCATCGTGTAGGGTGAAGTTATGAGCACTATCAAATATTACTACAGAGCATATTCGGTTTACTCCCATATCGACGCATACTAGTATCCCAGATAAACCGCCCGGACTCCGGAGCGCGCCGGACCGGAGTTGTACGTACGTACAAACCTTTAACCACTCGAATTGACTGCGTCACCTGACCATATCGGATGCACTAAGGCCCAGGGCACAGGCCCTCCAATCCTGACACCAGTCCAATCACATGCGAAACCCAGAGAAGAAAACGTAAAAAAAAAGAAAAGAAACCATACGAGGACCCCGAGAGATGCCAAATTTCAATCTCAGTCTCTCCTCCATCTTCTACCTTATCCCGCTATACTTCCTCATCATCGCCCCGCTCCTCCGACAGTTGTTCCCCTCTGATCCGGCCATATCCGCGCCTAGGGATATTCGCGATGCGGCGTACTTTGATTACGAGGGAAGGGGAGGGGAGCTAGAGGAGGAGGATACCTCGCTACAATTGAACCCGGATCTGCTGAGTCTCGAGGATGGAGAGACTGTTGTATGCGAGCTGGGGAGCGATACGTACCGCACGCATATCTTCTCATATAACCCGCTCGTCGTGTATATCGAGGGATTCCTTTCAGGGAAAGAGGCGGATCACTTAATCAATATCAGGTATCTTCTACACCTGTAACCCCCTTTTATCCCGTCCTATTGCGAGTCATCAACCAAAGCGACTGACACACTGGCAATAGCCTCCCCAACTACACACCCTCCCCTGTATACTCCTCCTCCCAAGCCAACGCCTCCGACCCAACAAAGCGCCTCTCTGACCGCGCCCTCCTCCCCAGGGACAGCGTCATCCGCTGCGTCGAGTTCCGCGCACGCGCATTCCAGGGCTGGAAACCACACCTGTACATCGAGCGCATGTGGGCGCAGCGGTATAATGTGTCAGGCCACTACACGCACCACTATGACTGGGCGGGGACGGCAAAGGGCCGTGGCGGTGATAGGCTGAGCACGTTCATGGTGTATCTCAAGGCGGAGTGTAAGGGGGGTGGGACGAATTTTCCGCGGTTGAGAAGGCCGAGGGATAAGCGGTGGTGTGAGTTTGTGGACTGCGAGCAGCATGAAGGGAGGGAAGGTGTGACGTTCAAGCCGATTAAGGGGAATGCGGTCTTTTGGGAGAATTTGAGGGCGGATGGAAGTGGGTATCCGGAGACGTGGCATGCGGCATTTCCGGTGGAGGAGGGAGAGAAGGTTGGGTTGAATATTTGGAGTTGGTATCAGCCGCCGACAGGGAGGTGGTGATCTGGCATATCAGGATTTGGTGTGATCTGGATAGTTTGTACATTAGGTGAAGTTTTAGATTTAGTTATATAGACGGTTAGATCAGATATAAACATGCAAATGTAGAAAGGTTTCTGGTATTTTGTCCCTAACGCCGCCTGATATCATCCATGCATGCAGTTCATTAGATATTCTTATTCTCATAATACAGGCGTAGCCTACCCAATGTTCATCCATTGGATCCACTCGTCATTAGGGAGCCCGTGCTTCATGTCTTGGTTGCCGAAGATGTCGTCCAGCGGCATACCCGGAAGATCGAGACCCACATTGAAGCCGTTGTCGTCCAGCGCCATGCCAAAATTCTGCTCATTCCCTGTCGGGATCTGCTGCATTGCCGACGCGTCAGGCGCAATGTTT
This sequence comes from Aspergillus carlsbadensis, assembly GCA_025688815.1. Lineage (NCBI taxonomy): Eukaryota > Fungi > Ascomycota > Eurotiomycetes > Eurotiales > Aspergillaceae > Aspergillus > Aspergillus carlsbadensis. Next base: position 122,440 of record MU628162.1, on the reverse strand, counting down.
GGCTGTTGGTCGATCCCGTAGCCTTGCCAGATGAAATTCTGATTTGGGATCGACACAAGATCTGGGCTGTTGACGGCCTCGCCAGGTGTGGATCCATGCGATGCGGGAGACTGGAGCTGCGAAGCCTGCGACCCTGAAAGCTGACCCGAGAGTGCCGCACTCATGCTTGATTGGGACCCGCTTTGGAACATGGGGAACCCCGCAAGGCTGTCAATCTGGGCCCTGCTGAGGTTCATAGGGCCAGTGTTTTGGTCTGCGGTCGCCGGAATTCCGGAGGTAAACGGCGCTGTAGTATCCACGCCAGGCTCGTCAAACCGGAAGTGGTCGTCTTCCAGTGTTGACATGGGTTGAGCGGGATACGCAAAAGGGTCACCTGACGGGAACATGATAGGCATGAGGTCAGGAAAGCCAGTGGCATTAGGCAGTTGCTGAGCATTAAATTGTCCCGTAGCAGGCTCACGGATAGGGAGCGCTTGGGACATTGCTGGCGTACTGGACGAGGTGGGTGCAAGATCTTGCGGTGCAGTAGAACCTGGTGGCGTTGAGACTGCACTCAACGGAGCTTCAACAGGTGATTTGACCCAGGTGGGCGGGTGGCTACCTCGCGCTTTCGGTGCTGGGGAGCGCGGTGCGTGGTGGTCATCTAGACTCTTGGGGATATTGCTAGCCTCCAGCTTGGATGGCCGGGTGAGCAATTGAATTGGGAAAGTACTTGCCCTCTGAGGGGGTTTCAGCTCGAGTGCGCGAGCCGGTTGGTTACTAGACGGGGCTGGTCGTTTCAAGTTGACCTGAACCTTTGAGCTCTGTCGGTTCTTAAGTAGTTCAGGCAGATTCTTGAAGAGGCTGTTGAGGCTTTGCGAACAACGATCGGCCGCAAGGCTCTTTTTCGCGAGCCCAGCAAGTGTGTTTTTACCTTCCATAGCGTCCTTGAGGACGCCGTCTTTAGCCGTTGGCGAATCGGGGTTCTCGAGAACAAAGAAAAGCAACGACAAAATCGCGAAGTAGGTGGTGTACATGGTAAACCAGAAGGACCCGTTAAGAAGCCCCTTCTTATGCATCCCGGTGGTGATATGAACGATATTTCGCGACACACTCACACAAGCAGCGGCACAGGCATAGGACCGTCTGTCGACGCCTCGCGCCTGAGAGCCGCTAGAAACGTAGTGAAGAAAAGGTCGGTACATGACCATTTGCGCGTGAGCATAGCTGATACGTAAGAGTTGCCGAATCCTGCACAATTAGAGACCTGATGGCAAATCAGAATAGGAGGACTTACCGTTCGATCTGCGGGGAAACTTCGGTCCCCGGTCGCAAGGCAGCTGGGAGCTCTTCCATCCAACTTTGAAGATCTCGCTCAATCTCCCGAATCTTGGAATGGCTCACAACATAGCGTTGGTCCGACTTTGACCGCTGCTGAGCAGTTTTGAGTGGATAAATATATTTCACGATCTTCAGGATGATGTTGGATAGTCGGGTGTGAGCATTAGCACCATGCATAGCATGTATCCGACCTTCTGGTGTTGGCATAATTCCGTCTATGGTAATAAATTCTCCATCAACCGGCATGGGATATTCTTGGTCGATGTCGTCATCGCTGAGCATCTGTGGAAGACCTAGCAGCGTACTCACGTAGACATCCATTTTTCGAATGACCCAGAATATACGTTTACGCAGTTCGCGCTCAATGGGGTTGAAATCCGCAGCTACTGAACGGTGTAGACCCAGTCGTAAGGCAGAGCGCAAGGCGATTCCGACATATGAATAGCAGGTGCTTAGCTTTGCGGATGATTGCAGAAACAACACCATGAAGCAAATTGCTTGTAATGATGTCAGGTCGCGGCAATCGGTGATCTCCAACAACTGTCGACCAGCTTTGAAATATTGAAATCTATACCCGTTAGCTGCGGTATTTTTTCTTGAAGCGGGAAGCATACCCTTGACCTATCGCACTTTCATATCCACAGACGTCAAGGGTCCCAGCCCCATCGTCGGAAAATAGACAGCCGACGGACATGACGATGTAGAGTAGTGGCAGGAAAGAGTTTTCTTCATTTGTGAATTGCTCCGGAGGGGTATCGTAAATTCGATCGAACATTGTATAAAATGACGGCTCATGCACAAAACGTATAATCGAACAGCCATCCTCAATGGCGTTGTGACACAAACGTCGTGCAACGTCGCGGGCTGGCAAATCGTGTGTTGGAGGCAAGGATGGTTCCTGCGGAGATTCGGACATGGACTTGGGGCTCTCGAGGAACTGCTGCAGGCCGGGCCGTATGCGCAGGGGTATCTCCGCCGTCCCTGGCTGCTGGTGAACACCGAGCTGCTTTCGCAATCGACGAAGAAAAATGATACCAGACGTATGACCGTGGTAATCCCAGTGACCCTGGTCGTCTAGGTCGAGACATCCAGTATTGTCGACCATTGACTCGAGTAGGGACTCGTCAGCCCCCGCGCCGTCCGGGCCCGGAGCATCCGCGGAGCTGTTTGTGTCCGAAGGTTGTGGTAGAGGCGGGGGCTGCGCCGAAGGCTGTTGCTGCAGCCTTTCTCGTTTGATTGCCTGTAGCAACTGCTCTGTTGCATGCACATCAAATTGGGGGTCATCGAGATTGAGATCGGGAAGAACAACATGCAGGAGGGCCTCGGCCTTGTGCAACCGGTTCTCGAGCGCTTCGACATACTGAGGTGCGGGGTTGCGGCGTCGGTTCGAGGGCTGATCGTAGGTACATTCTAGAAGGATAGCTCAGTTAGCCATGGAAGCAAAGTTGAAGAAGTGTGGAACACTCACCATAGCTGTAGACAGTGCAATGAGTGCAGGGTTGCTTTCCGTCGCATTTGATTTTCTTGCGCCGGCATTCATCGCATGCACGGGTCACCCTGCGCCTTTTTTGCATGGGAAGCGGGGCCTTCACCTTGGCATTGGGCGCAGAATCTCCGGCAGAGAGGTCTTGTGAGAAGTTTTGAGGGGGTGTGAGAGAGAACTCGCCCTCGTCGGCGGCATAAAGACTCGAGTCCGGTGTAGGTTCCTCGTCGCCTGCATTGTCGGCGAGGAAAGACGCAGCTGAGGTCGCCATGGAGGGCTTAAGTGCGAGGCCGTGACATAAAAGGATATACTGATCGGAAGAGAGGTACGAGATGGAAGCAGTGGAAATAATGCGAGCGTGAGTGTAGGATCAGGGGGGTTATATGAGAAGGTCGCAGTGCGCAGCGAATCTTCAATCGACCGTTCGGGCACCTCCACAAAAAGTGGATTTGACGGCTCTTACCGATTCATGAAAGGCACAATGGGCAGAAAATGGAGAGGGGGACGAAAGAAAGTTCAAATTCCTTCTTCCTTGTCTTGTTTGTGGTAAGATCAAGCTTGCTCGAGAAAAGTCGAGCGAGGAGAGGAGAGATCCGCGGACAGCAGGAAAATGTCCGTCTGACGCAGGGTTGGATGAGTCAAGAATAAGCAGCGGAATTTTCAAGAAGAGAACGAAGATTGGTGACGGAGGAGGATGTGATGCGACTAGCTCATGCTAAAAACCGTCGGGCGTTCTCGACCTGTGAGGCGGAGGTTGGAGATGGAGCATCGGAGATATAAGCAAGCAGAGGGAGGAAGGAAGGTGGGTGAGAGAACTTGGAAACAGACTGGAATACGAGCTGTCGCGGCGATGAAGGCTAAAGCGACAGTAGTACTAGTACCTAGGCTATGGAGGGGATGTTTGATGAGATAATCTCGCTTTTAAGGCTGAACCCGACCATTCACTCTGACTCTTCGGCGTTTTGGAGGGAAAAACTTCATCCAGAGAAGTTAGAACCAAGAAATTGGAACCGTGGGTGCAACTCCACCGCGACATCGAAGTATTACAAGTAGATACGAGCAGATTGTCCCACTGCGGGCCATCATCCATGATCCAGCCGCTGTTTCTCGGAGTTATCCTCCTATCACCAAGGATTTAGGGGTTTTCTCGAACGCAGCACCCTCGTTCATTATTCTTATTCTCGCTCGCATGGGATAAGCAGCCAGGCGGTATTGGGCCAATCCCGTGCGCCAGTCCGTTCACACTAAAAGGCTTAGTCCTCTTGTGGAGGGATCGGATTTGGAGGCCGCCCACCGCGAGTGTCGGACTCCAGAACTCGATCAGACCTAGCGCTGTCGGGGATTTGTCAGGTTGTTGTGTTAACTACGACAACTCTACAACGGAGGGAGGTATGCCAACATGGGCCAGGATCGTGCCTGTTGGGTGAGTGGTCTTTTGGTTTCAGCTTATCAGATCATGTGATGATGTCATGGATCGAAACGGCTATAGTTCGCGATGAATAGCCGAGTAAGATTTGACAAATCGACGAAGACGACCTGGGGATACATGTTTGCTATGCACAGGCAAGATAATCCTTTAAAGGATTCCTTTGCATCTCTCAACGTGGGGTTGTTTCATGTTCGAAAGCTGCACCCTTAGGCGTACAGAAAGAGGCCTGAGCATTGTGCACCTGACTGATAATGTCGCTTACACCCTTCAGGGATAGTCAAAACAGCATATTATTTCCTAGAGAAGTAAGCTTTGGTAGTACAAGCAAAACATAGAATGGGGTTGACAAGAGGCTCTCAAGCGTCGCACCCTGAAGTTCAAGCATCAGCGCCATCCCTATACATCATCTCCACCTCCCGACGCGGTGGCTTGTAGACGTGCTTGACAGCTGACGCAGCCGCATGTTTGGTGGCTGTTTCGTGGGGGAACTTCTGGCCTATCCTATCGAGCAACAACAAGCTTGTACGACAAATAAAAGGGTTACCCCATGGACCTGGTTATAGATCACAGCTGAGTTTTTGATGTACGCAGGAATGGGTTGTCACGTTAGTAAAAGACTTGACAGGATGTTTGCAATTCGGCTAGAAGGTCTCGGAATGTACAACGTATATAATGGAGTAAGTTTCAAGGCCTGGTGATTGATCTACCGAACCTTGGCAGGCCAAACATTCGCCTGGGAGGGTTGGAAGATGGAATCTTAGGCCAAAAGCATAGCCCCGCGAGACAAGTCTGCGGGCCACAATGTACTGCGCATCTTAGCATAGGCCTTAGAGACATCAACAGGAAAGAACGATCGTGAAAGTCTTGTAGTTGGAAGGAGCAACAAGAGCAGACGAATCGGGAAAGAGTGGTTCAGGTCCCTCTCACCGCCTCTGGTATTCTGCCTTGATGCCCGATAAACAAGGTATCAGTTTTTATCGCCCTTATCCCAAACTCCGAGCCAGAGACCGCGCAAATTTCCATTCCACGTGTATGTTTGAGCAAGCCTTTATACGTTTGAAAGCAGCTCAAAATCACGAAATTTATATTTCCAGAAGACTTTGCATGTTCTTCATTCACACCTAACCACCTCTCTGACCCCCAAAGATCAGAGCTCCGGTGCCGCTTTCGGGGTCGCGCAGCTGAAATTCGCGCCAGCTCCGCATCCCATCAGATCAAATTTCCCACGCCCCTCGTCGGTTCGATTGATCTCTAGGATAGGAACGTTTTCTCTGGATATCTCCAATACTCTGCCAATTTTGAACGACATCTCCGGTTGATGCCGCTTTCGAGACCTCACTATCCCCACGCTGGCCGTCAATAATGCGCGAAGCGCATGTGGTCGGGGTGACAAACAAGATTTGATTCTCAATACACCATTACGAGCTGCCACCATTGCTTTTGATCTCGATAAATTGGCATTCATTGGTCTGTTTGCGACGTCTTTAACTCAGACGAGTGGTGTACGCACTGGTCGATCGATTCGCAGGGAACCTGCTTCGCGATGGCTTCGGAGACCACCGTGCAGGCGGATGGCCAGGCTGAATGCAAGGCAGACGTCCCCAATCCTTATGAGACCGATCCCGAACGCCTACCCGAAGATGATCCCTTTCGGCGGCGCAGTGCGCTCTACGGTCGCTATAAGCCGCGGGATGATGATTTTCAACCTCGTTACAGTGGTTGGTGCCGACCGGACGCAGAAGCGAAAGAGTACTGGGAAGACACCATCAAGACTTTATGGATACCGGAAAACTCACTGCATGTGCCGGGTGGGAGGCAAGTGTATGCTGCTGGCAGCATAATCATCAGGGTCGACCACGAAGAGTCAACCGGTGCGGCAGCTGAACGGTTCTCATCTTTGAATGAGAATGAGCTGAGCGCGTCAAGGAAAGCAGAGGAAATACTGAGAGAAATGGGAGTTGCTGTACCAACAATCTATTTTTGCGGCACGGTATCGGGGAAGAATGTGACGGTGGAGGCTAGAATCCCTGGTGTTTCTCTTGATGTTGCGTGGAAGTACCTTGCAGCCGAGCAGGTCGAGACGTTGAAACAGCAATGCCGTCGTATATCAGAACGACTCACTATGATCGATACTCCCCCGCAACACCCATCCTACCTCTGCAGCAAACTCAACCCGCAAAACCGTTCTGGTCTCGTAGGGCTGGAACAAAAAACCCTATTCAAGGAGACTGAAGCGTCAGAGAACCTTTTATTCGTTCACAATAATATGCTTCTCTCAAACGTTATCGTGAAGAATGACCAGGTAGTCGGTCTGACTGGTTGGCGAGACAGCGGTTACTTTGGTTTTCAGCGAGCAAGCAAAGTACATCGTGGAGTACGGGTTCCGCAAATCGCTTCAATAAAGGAGCTGGGGGCCAGCCTTGAGGATCTCGACCCGTGGGACGACCTTTACAAAGATCTTCAGGAGCCTGTGGCGGCAAAAAGCTCTACCGAGGAGCATAGCGCAGCTGCTTCCTCAGTGAAGGCTGAACCCCAAAATATGGACCTGGATGGAGTCCCTCTCAATGCTGACGCGGATATCAAGCCGGTGCCACCGCATCTTGACGGTACAGATTCGCTTGAGGAGCACCCAACCCCTAAGAAGGTTTTCAACCTCAAGAACCAAGGGAACTCAAGGGCATCATCATTGGATCTGTCTTCCCCGGCTAACTCCACAAAAGCCCCAGCCAAACGGGCTGCTCCCGCAGCAACAAAGAAAGGTATTGGAAGAAAACCTGTGACCAAAAAACGGAAGCTTGATGACCAGGATAACGAGAGCGTGGACAGTCGCCGCTCCCAGACCCCGTTATCGTCCCGCCCTAGTAAGGCACCTGGGACAAAGAAACGGGGCTCTGCGTCGTTGGCAAACTCGCCGGCGCCTGAAATCAAGAAGAAAGGTGCTAAAAAAGCCGCTTTGAGGGAGGAGCAACACGAGCCAGAGGAGCAAGAGGATGAGGACGACGACGAGGACGATTCCGATAGTAACGAAACCTTCTGTATTTGCCGAAAGCCCGACAACCACACTTGGATGATCGCCTGTGATGGCGTTTGCGACGACTGGTACCATGGAAAGTGCGTCAACATTGACCCCCGAGACGCCGAGCTTATTGAAAAATACATATGTGGGTCCTGCAAAACGAATGCCTTCCCCTCTTTTGCTAATGAAGCGACAGGCCCTAACTGCAAAGCGCAAGGGCATGGATGGACTATCTGGAAGCCAATGTGCAGGCTGAAAGAGTGCCGTAAGCCCTGTCGCTTCGACAAGAAAAACCTCAGCAAGTACTGCTCCGACGAGCACGGGCTGCAGTTTATGCGCCAAAAAACCCAACACCTTAATTTATCGTCTCAGCTAGCGAAGCCAAAGTCTATCCGCAGGGCGGCTTTCAATGGATCCCTCAACCCCAGGGATGATGATAGCGAGATTGAGGGATCTCACATCGAAGATGAAGGAGATGACAACTTGGCAGACCTTGGAAGCAGAGGCGGGGTTCTCACTGCCGGTGACCTTACAGCTGTCATAATGGGAGTCGTGTCAGCGACTGAATTTCGCAAACTAGGCGCACACATTGTCGCGCCTCTACCGGAAGAAGAAAATGACGATGCGGAAACGAAGTTAATCAAGAAGCTTGGTCTAGATGTTGGCGTCGATGGTCTCGATTACTCGCCTGACGAGTCGGAGAAGGTCGAAAAGTTGCGCAAGCGGCGCGATGACTTATACCATCGCAGAGACATGCTAGAAGCACGCAGTAACTTTTTCACCCTTGTACGGCAGAGATCGAAGAGCATTCTCGAGGTCTTGAAGAAAAAGGATCCCAAAGGTGGATGGAAAGATATTTGCGGCTTTGATACAAGACTGGCTTGGGCTGACGACGAATTCGACGAATGGAGGCTGTCGGATACAGGCAGAAAGGCGTTGGAGGAGGGCACGCCTGAAGCACTTGCTTCAAGCTACCCCGGCACTACCGACGCTGATGGCGACACGAATATGGAGCACGATACTGCCGACGAGTTTGCGAGTCTTACCCGAGGAGTCTGCACCAAGAAAAGATGCGAAAGGCACAAGCAATGGCTTAAGGTCCAACAACAGGACGCTGCGTTTGAAGAAGTAACGCTTGTCGATGACCTCGCAGAGTGCGAAAAAGACGCCAAAGGGGTGGTGGAAAGAGCCGTTCTCAGAATGTGGGCTGAGAACGGAAACCTGCAAAATGGCCACTAAACGCTATCTGTTTGTGCTCCTCTGGAATTGCTTTCTGCACTCTTTTTTTTTTGTTTCCCTGGTGCTTATTGTTTGGTCCGCATTCAGTGTCTTCTGGTCATTTCTGATACCCTCCTTTCCGGGAGAGGAAGGATTGCATTTAGGCGTTGAGTTTAACAATTGGTTTGATCACTGGTTGCATAAGGATGGCGTATTCTGGCTGGTGACAGGAATATAAGATCCCATATTTTCGTCATAGATAGCGTTTATAATAAAGTATATCCCCGGGTGCCTCGTGCAATGCGTCCGACGTCGTCGTGCCTTCACTGATGTCTTCGAATCCGAGTAGACTTATGACCTGGCGCTGCCCCACGTACACCATTGTCCAACACCACTACCCACCCGGTCTTTAATCACCTCGATCACAGGAACTTTCCTCGTATTCGACACCAAGAGATGCATGTCGATACCTTGGTCAAGCGTCCGCATCAGCAGGCTCGGAAAGAGAGGCGCATCGGTCACGGAAAACACCGACTGAAGTCCATGAATCCGAGCTTGGTGGGATCCGTAATCCCTCTGACTTTGCGGCAGCCTTCCATCAGCGTTGTCATGCACCGTCGGTCCAACACCGCTGGTGTTTACAAGTACGATAGATAGGTAAGACTGATGCATACGGGATAGCTGCATTGACCTCCGCAGCGCGCTGCTCAAGACGGCCGTGCCCCTCACGGCATTTGAGGCTCGGATCACAGCCTCCGTGAGCGTGTCGAGACCGGCGATTATGAGGGTCATTGAGTGGTTGGTGTCGGATTGATTGCTGTGCTGGTTATCATATCCAGGCTCGTGGTCATGATCGTCTTGAGGTTGGCGAGCTTCCCATGTCGTATGTAGGATGTCGGATACTTCGTCAACAGCCTGTACAGCGGCAGCAAAGTCGAATACTGGGAAAAGTTGAACAGAGTCGAGGTGTGAGATCGCCTGTGCGCGTGTGAGAGGGGGTTGTTGGTTGGATAGCACTGAGGCGAGGAGTTTCTCGGGCGAGAAGATGGTTAGATTTGCAGGGTGGATTATGAACGCCCTGTTTTGGTAGTTTGGTGTACCGATAGCTGAAGGAGTACGGCGGAGCCAGTCTGTCAGAAGGCGCCGGGGGAGCTGAAAGTGTGGTTAGTACTCGTTTGCAGAACAATCGATGCTGACAGGAGGTGAATAGTAGGATCTGATGCATACCTCGCCTACGAACTCGTCATCGCTGTCGTTTGGAGATCTGCCTCGTAGCCCCGAGAATGCGACTACTGTTCCCGGGCGAAAGATGTTGGAGGAAGAGTGTAAACCTTGCTCAATATCGAACTTGAGATTCCATGGCTCTAATTTTCTGATTTTAGACGATGAAGCAGCATCCGTGTTCGTAGCTAATGATGCCAATGGTGAGGTCAAAGAGTGAGCTAGCACAGGGCTTGCCGGTTTGATGTCATATGTAGTGGTAGGCATTATATCGGAGAGGCGCTATAGACGAGTGGTTACTCCTGGCGTAGGACGCCTCGCGGGCTTGCGTGGACTAACCTTATATTCCATCAGACAATCATATTGAAAAAGAACAGCTAGTATCCACAGAAATTGAAGATCTCATCATATGGCACATACTTCGGCTGATGATGTTATGAGCGAGATGACTGAGAAACGTTGGGACTGAAAGTGAGACTCGGTCCCACAGAGTTGTAGCCTGAAGATTTAGGTATCAACTTGCTGTCGTGGAGGAAATTTTTAAACATGGTCCCCGAGACTTACATAGCCTAGAGATAGTACTACTAGTAGAGGGAGGCATCAGGGAGAAAGAGAATGTCGACGATACTGATAATATTGGATAATTACAAAGTATCATGGCTAAAAAACGACGTGGTACATCGTCGCAGCACTAGGCGTTGGTATTGACTGCGGTTACGTCCTCACTCTCCACGTTTTGAGTTCCGGACCATATTTTTAATCCAAGTGCCATGTCCATTGTGCGTCCATGGACCATCGCAAAGGATATCTCCGAGTATCACATCTATTTCAGCCCGAACGGCTTCCATTTGGTAGTCACAAGCTGTGAACTCGGACAGGCGGCTCGTTCTTCCTAGACTTCTGACTGCGTGTGCAATCAGTGAGTATCCTGTCGCGAGTTCCATCCAAGGATCACTAGGATCCATTGAGCCTCGCTGCTCAAGCTCGGTCACCCTGTCATTTCGAGAAGGGCCTAACTGTATGCTCAAGGAGCGAAGATTGGTCATCAGTTCCACGGCATCTAAGACAAGTTGAACATGGTTGTAAAATGGAAAGACAGCCACATAGGTGAAAGACGTCAGATTCTCCAACGAGAAGGATACACGCGGTCGATTTGACAGAGGTTTGGCGGTCACCAAGGAGCTCCAACGATGAAATAGGGAAGGGACTTGGTATAGAAAGTACTCGTAGTGATTGTAGGCTTTGAGTGAGGAGGATTCATTGAAGAACATGGATGACCACGGCAGACAGTCTAGGAGAGTGAATTGCTCGTTGACTTGCGAAGCCGGTGCAGGCGTCGGACGTCGTCCGTCACAATTCAGCTGTAGAAGCTGAAGCGGTATCTCAAAAGCCCAGCCATGCTCCTCGGGAATTTGTATTCCTAGCATCCCCTTTATGAACGATGGCGGCGCAATGATCGTGAAATGTAGCGGCCGAACGGAGTGTAACAGGCGTCGCCACCAAAACGGCCCGAAACCCTCATAATCATCCGAAAGGGAATCTCCTTTTACCACCACAGATATCACATAACGGTACAGACCCGATGACACGAACGCAAGGTATCGATCCAGGTCCTTTAGCTTGAAGCAGCTGTGCGAGAACAGGCGCGGTCGGACAAGGTCAAGGAGTCGAGAACACGTTAGGGACAGGTTTTTGAGGTTGCGGCTCCCCGACTTTGTTATATTGACGCTTGGAGGTCGGTGTAGCCTGTGCGAGGAAGGAGGAGGTGTCGACAGAAGAAGGATGATCTCGTCTAGAAGCTCATTTGGGAGCAACTCGATCGAAGCGGCGGCTGACGCCATCGCGAGGGAAATTGTCATATCAGGGCTGAAGAGGCATCACATCACGAGAAAATACTCTCGCACGGAAAGCTCGAGGAGAGCGAAACTGAAGGCATCAGTGATTAAGTCCAGCTATGATATCGCCGTGCTAGGAGTGTGAAAGTTTGGGAGCAGAAAGTACCTAGGTAGCGGAACGCGATCCCAGCCGGAAGGGTTCTCGACCCCAAGGTCAGGAGGTCTCCACCAAGCCAAGATAAGGAAAACTCCACCATGGCTCGAGATCTCACACGACAATCTCGGCAATCTCATCCAGCAGCATCATGCGATTCGTCGCACGTTATGTGATTGCTCGGCCTCAGATCCCTGGAAAAAGGGCTGTTTTCGGCTGTCGCGCTATACTGCTTTCACAATGATGATTTCGAGGAGAACGCTTACTCTCCAAGCCATCATTCGTCGCTTAATACTAATCGAAGCAGGTCCGTGGATTCCAGCCCGAAAGGGCGAGGCTGCGCGGCTCAATCGCCCAAATTCGGTGGCCTGAAGAGAGGACAGTAGGATCCCTCCAGAGTCCGTCTCGAGAGCTTCCCAGGCTCTTTGAACAGTAGGCCCATCGACCCCACAATGCTCGCTCAAAACCATCACGAGGGTACCATAGTACGAAGCTGAAGGCGTGTTTTGAGGTGATATGGTCATACCTCCGGCTTGAGACGGCCCTCTGCTCCCTACATCCTACTTTAGTATTACCGCTCTAGTGAAGGTCCCAGAATCTACTTCGACCACACCAAGGTAGCTTTACTGCTCGTTGAGAGAGGTGCTGATCAGGCACAAAAGGTTGGAACTGGTTATATAGTAATCACTAGGGCATAGAAGGATATTGATCATTAGCACCACTACATCAAATGAAATTAGGTATAGGAGCATAGTAGTCATGTTTATAAGGCAGCTAGTAAAGAAATGATAATAATAATAATCGAAGCAATGTTATTTATATATGGAGTATAAAGCTCTTTTTCTGGCAGAATTATTTTCTGGAAGCAATGGATATCATCCTCACCGCTTTGGGCTGTCATGAGTCGACTCACGTGACGCAAATAAATGTTCCTGACCAACGACGAAGCCTCCTTCAACCTGAGAGATACTCAATTCTAGTAATTTCCACCATCTCGTTAACTCATCACCATGGGCTCCGTCGTTCTTCCCCATTTGCGTACAGCATGGCACGTTGATCAAGCCATCCTCTCAGAGGAAGATAGACTAGTGGTGCGCATACCAACTCCGCTCCCAGAACAAGCACACTTCTAATCGTGAAACAATAAAACAGGTCATCAGATTTGGTCGGGATCATGATGTTGACTGTAGGTTTCCATCTCTTTGCGCATGGTCATAGGGTGGCGCTGAATGTTTCTTATCAGGCATGCGCCAGGACGAAGTTCTATTCAAGCTCGCTGAACGAGTGAAGAGTAAGTCAGAAACCTGTTTTCTTCCTCTCATCAAGAAAAGCCCTGGTTCTTTCTTATTTCCTTGTTTTATATGGAGCAAGGAAAATGTACTGATTACCCTTTAGACTTTGCCGTAATCTACCTCTGCGACATCGACGAGGTGCCCGAATTCAACACCATGTACGAACTCTTCGACCCAATGACAATCATGTTCTTCTTCCGAAATAAGCACATCATGTGTGATTTCGGCACTGGTAACAACAACAAGTTGAACTGGGTACTTGAAGATAAGCAGGAGTTAATCGATATCATTGAGACGATCTACAAGGGCGCGCGCAAGGGCCGCGGGCTTGTTGTGAGTCCAAAGGGTGGGTTCAAAGCTCTTCTTGTACTGCGATTCCTTGCTGGGTCGTAACGCTGATGGATCTGCAGATTATTCTACGAGGTACCGGTACTGAGGGTCTCTATCGGCGGCATTATTTTCATTCGGTGGAGCTCCAGGCCTCTCCCGCTCGGTGGTTTTTGGTCTTCCCTCGAAAGTAACGTACGAAAGCTTATTGCAAAGGGTACTGATTACTCGGTCTGTTACGGTACTTTCGAACCTCGAAGCTGAAGCGTGAGGACTGAGCGTGTAATAGGAGGGTCGCGACAACGCTGACGCATAAAGGATCTAGTATGGAATCAGTATGAGGGATGCTGCATTGAATACTGGTGATATCTTGTGGGTGGGTGGGTATACAGCGTTGGTTCCCGTCAGTGCTCGCTTTTATGATTTATGACACTTCAGAGATATGAAATCGATATAAAAATGAATGGACTCGCTTCACAAGATCTGCAAATATTTCTCAGTCAGGAGAACAGTCAAGACATTCTCTTGAGTTCTTGTCTATGAAGTGAAAAATAAACTTATGTACGCTCCTTCGCGACTCGCGAGGGATGATGTGTGTATATTATCAGATCCTCAGGCACAATCACGAAAAGCCCCACAATAAATTGTCTCAATCCTCTTGACGTAACTTTCATCCATCACCACCGCAACACTCCATCAATATCCCACATATAAATCAATTCCAAGAAAAAGCGAGCCTTCACACACAAGATGATTGATCGCGCCATTTTCGAAAGTCTTCAGACGAAGATTGACGAGGAAGCCGCCGTCAGAGATGTACGTCCAGCCGGCATAGCACAACACACAAGAACATAACACCAACGGCTAAATCCCATTACAGGAACTTCATGAGATCGTGCAAACTCTTGCCCGGAAAGGTCTCATGTCTATGTCTAAATTACCGGTCACAATGGGCGAAGCTAACGCAAAGCGAACTTTCACCAGGTCGATCCACACAAGCTACCCTGTCCCGAGCTCACTCTACACCCGCGGAACAGCGTATATTTCCCTTCCTACTTTGATCTTTACAACGGTATATAAGTGCTAATCTGAGCAGTGAAGCCCGTTCTCGAAGATGCCACAAAGGAGATCCTCGCGCAGAAAGAGGAAGTCTCCCGCCTGAAGGGCGTGGCGGATAAGCATCCATTCTACAAGTATAACGGGCTGTGGTCCCGAGAACTTCAGAATCTTGTGAGTCGATACGAAGAAGCCTGGATGCTGCCATATTGTCTGTCAACGAACTAACCGTTGTTGACTAGGTCTCGTCCATCGAACTATGTGCCTGGCTAGGCGGGCTGCAGGAGCACAAGAGCACGAGCTCTGCTGCGTTCCTGACGATGGAGGAGGTTGGAAAGTTTCTTGATAGTTCGTCTTTCTCCGCTTTCTCGTTACACTAAGCTGATATATACAGTCCCCGTGAACCTGAAGGAGGAAGATGCATTCCACCTTACACTGGAGGAGTACCTTCTTGCGCTCATATCTATGGTTGAAGAGCTGGTAGGTCTTCCGCCTATCTCTTTCCGTGACATTATGCTTAAAACCTAATTTGTCATTAGGCCCGCCTCGCTGTCAACTCCGTCACCCTAGGCGACTTTGAACGTCCGACACAGATCAGCAATTTCATCAAGGAGCTGTTCTCCGGGTTTCAGTTGCTGAATTTGAAGAACGACATCCTGCGAAAGCGGAGCGATGGGATCAAGTACAGCGTAAGTCTCTCTGCTACTTCAGTTGCATGGAGTAAACAGGTCATTGCTCATAATGGTACAGGTCAAGAAGGTGGAAGACGTGGTTTACGATCTCTCGCTGCGAAATTTGATCCCCAATGGCAAGAGCGCTTGAAGGGTAGCAGATGATAACAGTAGTGGATATTATGATGATTGGGCCCCGGTATCAAAGAACCAGATGATGGCTTCTCAAATAAGTATGAAAGATGCAAGAGCAGTGCCAGAGCAAGAAACGGAACAAAAATAGGTATCATAAACCATGACGAGGAACGGGAAAAAAAAAAGGCTAGACGAGATTACGCCAGCTTCGCGGTTTCTTCAGCGGCCGGCTCTCCCTCTGTAGTAGTCTCCACAGCTGATGCCAAAGTTCCCGCCTTCTTTGCCTCTTCAATCTCCTTGACAATGGTTGCCTCCAATGACTCGGGCTTAGTGGTACTAGCCCAACGCCCAACAACCTTGCCATCAGCCGAAATCAAGAACTTCTCAAAGTTCCACTTAATCCTCTTGAGTCCCAGCAGACCGGGCTGCGACTCCTTGAGCCAGTTCCAAAGCGGCGACGCATTTCCACCATTCACCTCCGTCTTTCCGAGAACAGGGAAGGTAACGCCGTAGTTGATCTGGCAGAACTCCTGAATCTGGTCATCGGAACCGGGGTCTTGGCTGCCAAATTGGTTGCAGGGAAATCCGAGGATGATGAAGTCGTCTCCGTACTTGGACTTGAGCGATTGGTAGAGATTCTCGAGGCCTTTGAATTGAGGAGTGAAGCCGCATTTTGAGGCGGTGTTGACGACGAGCACGACCTTGCCTTTGAGGTCTGTGAGAGGGTAAGTTGCGCCTTTCTCTGTTGGTAGAAGAAGAGTGGTGGTTAGTGCCTTGAATGTTGAATGGGGTGATGTGATGAGGTGAGGGGAAGCGAGGGGAAGGGAAACGAAGGGAAACGACGTACTGTCGACAGGCTCGAACTCGTAGAATGTAGTCGCAGAAGACATGGTCTTTGATTTAGTATGTAATGATTTAAATTGAGGTATAAGCTCGAACTTGGTGGCTTGTAGAAAGGGTTGCTGTGGTGTAGGACGAAGAAAAATGGCAGGACGTGTGGCACAGGAACAAGGCGCCTTTTGTATCCGGATCCCGCTTCTGAGTAATAAACTAATCAACGATAAGCCACGAGAATAACCTGCAGGGGAAAGAGGCATGAACGTTTAGCTGTCGCTAGCGCCGAGGTTCGCGGGAGGGATAAAATGAAGGAACGTCCAGAGAGCGGCGCAGATGCCAGTGCAGGTGGCAACTTGCGCTTTACTGATTGAGGGGCGCTCTGCCGGATGGCAGCACAGCCGAGCGGCATCCTGAGGTTCGCCGCACGTTTGTCAGCGCTCATAGTCGAGACTCTGGCTCTCTGGAGTCTGGGATTCCAGAATGTGATTTGGAAGCTCGATGACTTCATCGTCTTCAATAATTTTAGATAATATTCCGTATGGGATTATTTCTAGCGGGTGTGATTGGGTGGCGTTTCGTATACGTATCGCGGCTACGACTCCATAGATACCTACTAGTAGCTACCTACCTAGGTAGTATTCAACGGTTCTCTCCATAATTCCAAATATTTGGCCCAGTATCCCGGGGATCCGGGCTTCGGACTATCCGAAGCTCAGTTCTGCAGAAAGAAGCAGGAACCAGGCCGCTAGCTTTAGGGACTTCCCATGGCTGTGAGATTTAGGCAGCATACAAGATTCCAAACATCTTAAGATTGGAGGTGGTGGAATCCTCGGGCGCAGCTAGCTTGACAATTTCCATACATTGGTATAGATCAGATATAGTCGGGTTACGTTCCACCAGAATACTTCCTGTGAGACCGACGTACGAGACCAGTTTCCTCTCCACCGAGTCGAGTGATGTGTGGTGTGAGACGTAAAGTACGAGATTGACAGGCTCCGAAAACAAGTGTCAATAAACCGCTTTGAGGTTCATCCGCGATCTCCCCCAATTCCTCGGAAGTAGTGTCGGTCGTGCTCTAGCGATAGCCCATGTCACCAGAAATGCGGGTGAGCCTTTGCCATGGTGACAAGTACAAGGGTTCGTAAGCCTAAGCTCGGCATTGATCCGAGATTCGTAGGCTGAGAAGAGGCTGTATATAAGTCATGCCTAATACTCCGTATGCCCGGGAGTTGATCGGCTGAGCCACTCTCACTGGCGCTGGGTGGGTTTCGTTTGTATCAAGGTCATCGCCCACACGGTGGAAGCAGTGCTTAACCGCGTTGTTTCAGTGTTGAGTCCACGACAAGACGCGGGAACCACAGACCTCATAAGCAACTGCCAGTTGCCATCTGCTTCGCGCGGCCCCTTCACGTTCTCAATCCTGTTATACCATCTCTTCAATTCATCCTCATTCCTTGCTCTCCTCCTCCAGGACATCCACATCTAATTCCCCCATAACCCCAAGAACAACGCCTAGACTCTCCATGAAGCCGTTCACAGCGACTCTTAGCATGCGGTTAGTCGTCGCTCTGTAGGTCGTCTCAAGGACAGTCTTCGCCTCGTCGCCGTCTACTTGATTCTTGGAGTTGGGACTTTTTAGTGCGAATACTCGACGGACGAGCGGAGATAGTTCGGCGTCGACTTCAAGGGCGCGGAGGGCGGACGAGGCGAGTCGGTTGCTTGGGAGGGGAAGGGAGATTGTGCTGGTCGGCGGGGTTAGTTTTAGATGTGCGCCGGGAAAATTGAGCTTACAGGGAGTAAGGAAATTCCAAGTTTGTGATTTGAGTGGCAGCCATGTTGGGTGCTGATATGGGCGAGTGAATAGGATTTCAAGCTTTGGAATGCAGTGAGTTTTTAATATTTTCCTTGTGGGAGGGAAATTGTTTGTCTCCAAGGTATCCGTGCCTTTCTGCTGCACCCACCGCCTACGTCTTATACGTAACGTAGACGGTGGGTGCAGTAGTTAACGGATACATAGTTAGTTAGTTACTAGTACTTAATGAATCAGCATAAGGAGACCGTTCAAGGCCATAATAATCCAAACAAAACACCTCCATTCACCATGATAATGATATTTGCCTACAACCCGAGACTACTACTACACTGCATTTATTCGACCCATGGATAGACCTTCAACTCTTGCGTACCGAACCAATTTCACGAGGAAAACAATCATGAAACGCACTTGCCCAACGCATAACAGAAAGGATCGGACAGGGGGCACTGGTCCAGTCATTTCTTCCTAGTATACATCGTCGACCCGTGAGGAAGGCGGGAAGGCACGACTCAGAGATGCACTTCCCTAAACGAGACAGGAAAGAACGAACAGCGGGCACCGGCCATTCCTTCCGCCTATGCCCTGTTGTTATATCAAGGAAGGCGCGACTCCCACCTGCCCAAAACAAAACGGGAAGGAGCAGGCAGTGCAAGTGCCGGTCGTTCTTATATACAGTGTGCTTTTCTTCGTACCTATGTGGTAAGGACGCTTGACAACATGTACAGGGCTTACAGAGAACAGAATCAAGAATCTGTGTCAATGTTCATCAGATTAATTATGTACTATGGGGTATTGTGAATATATTTCCCGCATGGACACGGGGCTCAACCCTACGTTTTGCCACCCAGCGATATTTCCGTTAAGAAGCGCAAGCAGCCGGGAATGCTTTGTTTACTGCTGCTGCGACAGAACAGTGTTCAAGTTGGAGAGACCGTCTGCACAAATCAGTTAGCGAAGAACATGATCATGTTACCTCACAAATGACTTACTCTCTCCGCCGAGAATGGTCAGGAGCTGCTCAAGGCCAGCAGCGTCGACATCGCCGCTCTGAACACGGCTGACGAGGGTGTTGGAGAGAACACCGAAGTCGGGAACCTGCTCGTTCGTACCGACGACTTGAGGCTTGTTAGTCCAGCTACATAGGGATGGATGGTGGTTACGGGGCTTACCGTCAACAACAGTGGTGACGAGGCCACCGGCAAGGTCGAGGACACCCTGCAGAAGGGGGCTGGAATTGACTCCGCCAACAATACCGGCAACGAGGCCGTTCAGGGTGTCGTGGATACCGCCGAGTTCTAGAGTAGTCAGCTTCGCCACTCAATCCGGCTGATATTCAGGATAGGCGAGGTCGTACGGGATGTGAGACCAGAAAGGTCAGCGTCGCCACTGCGCGTTGACGAAACATCAATCTTGTCAAGGACACCCTCGATACGGGTGACAGTGGACTGGACCCTGACAACGTCAAGGTTGGGGAGCGCAGCAGCAGTGGCAGTGCTGGCGATTGCAAGGGAGGCAAGAATTCCAGTGAACTTCATTTTGGTGAAAAAGGTAAAAGAATCAACGAAGACTCGGGTGAGGGAATGAACTGTGGTTGGTATGAGTGAAAGAATGACTTGAGCGAGGACTCTGAACACTTGGCTGGAGAGAAGAAAGTTCCTGGGGCTGACGACCGCATTATATAGCAGCCATGATGGCTTTCCATCTCTTTTGGCTTCTATGCCCTTCCGCACTCGACATTGACTGCGCAGATCAGGGGCGCCTACAAGACGGTGTGAAGATGCATGGCTTTCGGAGAATGATGCCTTGAGCGTTGCGATCCTGAAAGAAGGAATAGCGATCGACAAGAGAAAACGTGTGCCTGGTCCAATTGAACCCCACCTGCCGTCAATCAGACCAACTCATCTAGGGCCAGAACGTCTGAAGGCTGATTGGAATTTCCTAGAGTCATTTTGCTATGAATCGGAAGCCGAGTACAGCCTCGAAGGTTGACCGGCGGCAGCATGTTGGACGCTCGGGTTGTCTCCTAACTTTCGGCCTTTTGTGATGCAAGGGCACAAGGTACTGATGTCAGATGATGTTATTCTATGCTGATCTTTCGCGGTGATATCCCTGATCAGCAGTCAATGTCAACGGGAGCTGCGGAGAAGACAAAACGAACACTCCGCGTTCTGGAGGCAATAGCGTTGAAGGCAACTCCACCCGTGACTTCGAGTTTGGGAACTTCCAAGTTGGAAGCCAGGAACCCCAAATCTGCCGTGTGCTAATCCCAGCTTCACGTCATAAGCTAACTCTTAAGTGAAGTTAGTCCCGGTTGTTGGGACGATCTTCAAATAAGTTCTTGGACTATTTGTTTCAAGGCCCGTGGCTCTTCAATCAAGCCTCTCGGGGGTTTCGCCTACGCAGCTTCGGCAGTGGCTTACCGGTATTGTTGTAGATAAAACGACTTGCATACATACATTCCCTCAACCATGGGAGCCTTTGCCTTTCAAGCAAAGCGGCTATTGCATTTCCCAAGAAATTCTGATGCGGAAAATTAGCAGGCAAACCAGAGCAAGTCGGCCCCTGGATCCCGTTTTCCGCACCCTGCCGATCTTCGCCATCCGCCTTGACAAGACGAGCCTAAAAGCACGACAGATGGAGACATCCTTGAATATAATTTGCTCATATGTAGTTCCTTTGGTGTCATGTCAGTCCTCATTTACCCAATTGGCGACCAACAAACTTCAGGCCTGTCTTCTTTGAACACCTCAAATGTAAGGTCTCCTTCGAACTCCTATAACCGATATCAGAAAATGCTCAATAACAAGCCCAGTCTATCTACTTCGAGGACGAGCTTGAGCTTTGAGCCATTGTATCCGCGAGGTTCTGCTCGTCGTCATTTGTGCTCTCTGTTTGCTCACTGCTCCATCTCTGGAGTGGGTAATGTGATTCAAATCCTAAATGCTGATCATCTAAATGCCCCACGCTATTGGGAACTACCTACACAAGCAAGGAATTTATCATTTGCCACGCCATTTCATCGCTATCTTGCTTTTGGAAGTACATTGCAGACTCGCAGAGGGCATCTAGAAATTCCAATCTTACGAGAATGGTCCACACAGCTTCTTGTCCAAAGGATTGTTTTGATTGTTATTAAACATGCAGTAAGTTTCCTTAACTACAAAACATAAGACCTACCATCTGTTCCCTTTACTTTCGAGTGCATGCAAGTACGTAGTCCGCTCTTACCCACAAATGTCTCTGTCTATAGACTGATCATGATCAAATCACGCCTTCAAGGCTAGACCGTCTTAGACACTTAGATTTGTCACTGTGATAGATCTAAGGTTCCATCTCACACAGGACACTGCAACTTTAGCCAAAGGATCACGAGTAAGGCTGTATTTCTTCTTAGCTAAGACCTAACCTGGCGAACTCGTGTACCACTGCCAAATCACTTGTGAACACTAACGCTAAAACATTTGGTTCATGAAATTGTTCGTATGAAGTATCATGAGCTTTGGTGCCACGCCTGAAGCTGGTTAGCGATTCGAGATCTCACGTGCCTTGAACCCTCAGCTCACAGCCCAGTCGCATCCAATGCGCCATTCCTGGCAGGTTCGTTGCCTTACATATATCCCTCGCCCTTTTTTCGTGAATTAATCTCACGGGCCGTAAAGAACATCTGTCTACCTAGTACCGCGGATGCGCCTACAGATTCTATATCATCTAAGGTTCTTTCTAAGTACGCCAGGGGAGGACCGCCCCTCGGCGGGAGAATTGAAGAGCCTATTCTATGGTAGCATTCGCTTTTGAGGTCGTCCCTCGGGAGATGCTGTTTGAGAACACTTGTTGTGGGACGTTATGCTTAACTCAAGATAATTGTCCTAATTGTACATGAACTGAGCAAGCCAAAGGCACTACAAGAAAGCAAGCACATTAATAGAGGGACATGTCATTCCTTGGCACGTGACAAAGACCTCATGTTACCTTAGTCCATTGGGGTAGTACCTAGGTAAGTAGCCCTTACCTACTTGAACTCTTTTGCCAAGCCATATTATGATTGGTCTTTCAAATTCTACACCATGTGACTTAAATTCCGCATCATGTAACTTAACATCGTGTCTGCGTTTACAGCGATACTTGCTTCTAAAAGAGGCAACTTAGAATATAAAATCCTTACCTACATCTAAATATCACGCGCATCCTCCTGTCGATTCCTTTGGAACGTGCCAAGAAGCGACAGGTCCCTCGTTTGATAACTAATGTAGATAATGATCGTTCTGACTGAGTCGCTTGTTTAGTCCACAGCATATGTCAAGTCTTCTAGTGTCGAGAGAGAGAGGATATATATAGTTCGCAAGAAGCCAGGTATGGTTGATTTTGCTTGTGGTGCATGAGCTTAGAGACACATGAACGAATGCAACTAAGGCATATTCCGCCCAGTGGTTGCAATCTTGGATAATAATGTGCCATTGAAACCTCGCATAGCTAAGTCCTCTAGATTCCTAGGTGGCCTGCAAACGGCACTTGGGCACGTGATGTTGAAATTGCCCCTTTGCGGCCAGAAAATGAAGGCTTCAACTTTTCAGCCCTGCGTCGTCATTCCCTCCCGCTTTTCCGCCTCCTTTTCCAGATCAATTCAGCTGTTTCTTTCTCTTTCTGGTCTTCGAGTTGACGAAAGGAACTTCCGCGAGTCTACGATCTTTTACATTTTATATACTCCTTTATTCTTTCTGTTATCGATACCATCGTTGCGTTAATTGTTGAACCCGCGTCGATCTCGAATCCATCTGAACCAACGATTGGAGTTCGATTTCTCAACACGTATGAACTTTTGATTGCTCTTCGATAAGCACCATTCTTTCGGTCAGGCCTGTTTTCAATATCATCTTCGCAACCTACATATCACAGGCTATCAGTTCTATAATATGAAGCTTCCCGCCTCGTCGCCCCTTATCCTCCTTTTGCTCCCTGCTATCGCAACGGCACTCGCGGACTCAACAAGCAATGAAAATGTGAAGGATTCCGTCGCTGTGGAACACGACACCATAGACACCAACACGATCGTTTCAGCCCTCGATGATCCTGCTCCCAAGGCTTCTCCGAAAGGGACGCTGGACGCCCCGGTCGATGGGAAAGATGGCAGACCACATGCTGGTCCATGGGTAGAGACAAATGCTGAGCGGGATCGCCGGAAATCTGGTGCTGTGACAATGTCGGATGAACAAACTCGCTCAGATACAAACCTCGATTACGATGGAAAACCAATTCCTTATTCGAATGATGGGGTTATGGACGACCGTCACAGGGCGGCTCCGAGGGAAGGGACTCGCGGAACGGAAGGCGGCGTATCGGAGAAGCTCAAGGGGCTTGATTATGGGGACAAGTCTCCGGATAGCCCGAAAGAGGCGCCTCCTTTGCCGCATAGCGAAGAACAGAAGCTTCCGCCGACTGGAGCTGACAGCGAGACGAAGGACACAAAGGGTTCCTCGAACCTCGGTGTTCTCGAGGTACTATCTCTGCCCATGTTTCAATAAATCAACTAGCTGACTTGACTCAAGAAACCTGCAGATCTGCCGGACAAACCTCACGATATTCCACCTCCCAAACCCCCCGCATCTTCCAAGGATAGCCCCCTCGGTTTCGACAAAGAAGGTTCAACGTTACCTTCCAATGATCTTCCTCAGGATGCTTTCCATTCACTCCTATTTTCCTTCACCATGATTATTGTATCTGAAATTGGCGACAAAACATTCCTTGTGGCCGCTCTTATGGCTATGCGACATCCACGACTCCTCGTTTTCTCTGCTGCATTCTCTGCGTTGATTGCCATGACCGTTCTTTCCGCTGTCCTAGGACACGCTGTTCCTACGTTGATTCCTAAGACCTTCACCAAGTTCTTGGCGGCTGTGCTGTTCTTCATCTTTGGTGCGAAGATGTTGAAGGAAGGACGAGAAATGTCTCCCGACGAGGGCGTGGGCGAAGAGATGAGGGAAGTCGAAGCCGAGCTGGAGGAGAAGGAGCATGAGCAACTCCGTATGAGCCGCCGCCGTTCCTCAGTCACTCCCCATTCCTTGGAAGCTGGACGATTGGGGCGCAAGTCGCGCTCGTCTGCGAACCGCCTCCCTTCTCCTCCTGAGAGCCTATCTTCGTCCTCGTCTCGCGGATCGTCTCCCCGCCCCACTCAAAGTTGGAATGACATGGTCGTCGGCGTGAACAACCTGTTTTCGCTTCTCCTGAGTCCTGCCTGGGTGCAGACTTTTGTCATGACGTTTCTCGGTGAGTGGGGTGATCGCAGCCAAATTGCGACCATCGCAATGGCCGCGGGACAGGACTACTGGTGGGTGACGGTTGGTGCCATCAGCGGACACGGCATTTGCACGGCTGCTGCTGTCATTGGAGGCAGTGCTATTGCTGGTAAAGTGAGCATGCGTGTTGGTATGTATTATCTGTCGATTTATCATTCACTGGACGAGAGAAGGCTAACATATATGTAGTTACACTTGGCGGCGCTGTTGCTTTCTTAGTTTTCGGTGCCATCTACCTTCTAGAGGCGTTGTTTTGGGATTAATAAGATTGGGTCGATGTTATGCTTAGACTTGCTGCTGTATAGTATGATTTCATGGGCTTTAGCGGTTGCATCTCTTCATACTACTTAATATCCATGACTGAGAAGAATATGACCTTGCTCTGATGTTTCACCATCGAGTGCTACAGCTGTATTTTTGCGTCTGCTATGCTATGCTCAGGAGCAACGGAGGTGGACTAGGCCGCCGGACTGCGCCGTGCATTGGCACTGTTCAGTTTGTAATTTGGACCCTCAGCCACTGTAATGAAGATACAGAGCTGCTTCGACATGGGAAACTCCGTACAACGTTGTAGATCAGATATGTCACGTGTACGGGTTAGGGTTAGGCCTTGGCGTTGGGTTGGGGTTAGGACCTGAGTCAGAGCTTACATAACTGGCTGCCAAACCCTATCCTGGAAGCTGCGTCGGTTGCGCCAGCAAAAACAGAGCAATGTTTGCCAAGCCAGACAGACTCAGCCCCCCTTTTCGACTGCGCGAAGTCGCGGTCTGCACTTGCCATCTCCTCGATTTCACCAAGCATGACGGCTTCCCATCGCGACCCCATCTAAATATATCCGAATTTCGGCGCTCGACAGCGTTTATATCTGACATCCTCCGCCTCTGACCGCCTACATCATGCTGGGGCACTCACGATCGCATTCGCGACAGAGTCTCTTCTCCAAGGCTTCGGCGCCTGTGGCGAGCTCACCGAGTCGTCGCCGTGTGACGAGGAGTCAGAGTCGCGAAGTTGAAGACCTTCGCGCAGCTTCCAGTTCCAATGCGATCCGCTCATCTGGCAGAAACGATGGTTCGGATAAGTGGGGTCAAAACAAGGGTAAGTTTGACAAGCTCTGGTTGGAGCTGAAGCTTTTTCTGAGCGCATTATCCGCGCATGATTTGGACTTCTTGGCGCCTACACAACCCAACCTGAATATCACATACCACTCGTTCTATCTCGCGCTTCTCTTACTCCCATTTCTTGGTTTCCTCTTCCCAGTCTCTTTTGACTCATTGGGATTCTCTGCTAATTCATGAGTAGCCCTTAATCCTGTGGTTGAAGAATCTCCTGTGAGGACGCCGCAAAAGTCGATCTCTCACTATGCAAGTTCACGCTACAGTTCAGCCGTTCCAGATTACGCAGATGATGTGGCCAACATTACGGGAACTACCCTTTTGCAATCGGAACCCGACTCTGAACTTGAACCGGAGATGATGCTGGAGGCTCTTCCAGACCTTGAACGCGCCGGGAGAAGCCTGCTAGATTTCCTGGCTCCCAGCACCGCGGATCTAGTCACCATCGTCAACAAGGCCAAAGTGTTGAGCAACCCCACAAACACCCAAAGTAAACGTCTACGCCGTTTAACATCGAACCTGGCTGCAGAATTCAGGTACTTTGGCAATCAAACTTACCTTGACGCTGACGCTATCGGTCGTGCGTTCAACACTGCTCTCAGAGGGCGGCGAGGATCTTTTCAGGACTGGGATCCAGATCCTGTCGTGCATTTAGCCAATTGTGCTCGCTTTGCGCACGAGATACTATTGGCAGGCACTGGCCTGAATTCCCGAAAAGCTGTGATTCGGCATATCGAATCCTTGTTTCCTTTGCCTCTTATGAGCGGATTGGTCGCTGATGGGCAGGAAAAACACCACGGGGAAAGTTCCCTGCAAAAGGACACCTTTGATCTCGCTCTCGAAATCCGAACTCAGTCCCTGATACTACATTTGGAAGAGCGCCAGGATGAACCTGAATTCAACGCTAAGCATGCTGTTAGGCGGCAATTCTTCAAAGGGTCCTCCCGGAAAACGTTGCGGGGGTTTAATCTGCCAAATTTCGGAGGTTCGAATGGCATTCTTCCAGATGATTATACAGGCACTGTTCAGGATCGCTACAACGACATCCTCCTTGCGGAGATTGATGAGGGCGTGTTTGACGTTGATGATCTGAAGGGTGCGCATCGCTGGCAGCGATTTGTCCTGCGCGCAGCCCAGTGGATTCGTAAAAGAGTAGAGGAGATTGATGAAGAGCTCAAAAAGCGAATGAGCGCGAAAGCTGTGCACGACGCATTCTTTACATCGAAGCTTCCCAGCTTCGCCAGTACGTTGGGAGGCTCCGAAAGTGAACCAAACGGCGAATTGGAGGAACTTGCTCAACATGTCCCGCGACAAGAGATATTTGAGGGGGAAACCACCCTGCCAGTAGAGGTAGAGCCGCAACAAGAGCAAAGACCCGAACCGCAACCGGAGCGGAGACGGTCTTTGAAAGGGTAAGTCTTTCTTCACTGCCGGCGGGACGTGACTAATTGCCAAAGGACCTACTTGGACCCCATATCTATAGGACGTATGCAGAAGAGATTAGAGCGTCTTCGTTCTGAATCCGAAGCTTCAGGCTCAGTCGGCCGTCGGCAGTCCGACATTATTCCCCCAGTGTCTCAAAAGATTCGCGAGCCCGACCGCCGAAAAACTTCTACAGCTTTACCCGCAAGCCAGTCGAACCAACCTGCTGCGGCTCCGGCAACTCGGGCGCTATCTTCTTCATCTTTATTTGTGACTCAAGGAACCGGGGAACACGAAGAATTTGAGGAACCCGACATCAGCTTGGGCGAGGAGTTGAATCTCAACGGTGAAAACGAGGGAAGAGATATAGAGAGATCGGACAGCCCGCCAGTTGCCAGAAGCACACCATCTTCGCGTTTGCAACCAACGCCCAACCCAAGGACGTTGACCGAACGGATATGGGATGTAGTCAAAGGTGGTACAATCACGCAAGGACCAGCTCAGACCTCAACTGCACGATTCATCGACCGCCAGGAGACTGCCGAACGGGTTTCTCCAATTAGCCAGCGCGGCTCACAAAACACCGCCAGTCGAGTTGAAGAGCGTGTGTCTCGAAAGCGTGCTCGATTACACTCCGAGGCAGAAACCTCCGCCGATGATGACTTTGATGCTGATGAACGTGGCGTGGATCTCGAACGTCGGCGAGCTGAGAAGCCACAACAGGGAAGCAAGCGACGTCGTGTTGTAGAAGAAGAAGATGATGAAGAAGGTGGCCAGGAAGCTGTCAACACCAATACGAATGCCAACCGCGGCGAGGAAGATGAGATTGAATCACCACGTCGCCCAGAAGCAAGAGTGCGCCCCGCCCATATTCGCACCTTACCAAGGAAATCCTTGGGCTCAAGGGTTTTTTGGACGGAAGCAGAGGACAACCGTCTTATGCGGCTAATGAGGGACCATGGCACAAGCTGGGCGGTGATCGTTCGGCAGAACGAGGCTCAGCCGGTTCAAGAAGGTGAAGTGCGAATTGAGGGACGAGACCAGGTGAAGTTTAAGGATCGGGCCCGGAATATCAAAGTCAAGTTCTATCGGTACGTATCCTTGCTAAAGTACTTCTTGACGAGCTGCTGACGCATTGTAGGGAAGGGTTACCGGTGCCCGATTACTTCGAGAATGTGACGATTAAAGAAAGCGACCGCAAGAAGCTTAGGGAGCTGGGGATTACCCTGCCTCGATGAAACCGCATGACGATTGGAGATTTGGATGTTATTTTGGTGTTGTTGGTCTATCAGATACCCGATGATAATTAATGCGTTCCATATTCTTCTGGCATAATCTCCGATACGATTCAATCCTCCATGATTATCACTTGCTGATTCAAGCAAAAAGAATTGTGTAAGATCGCCTTCGAGCAAAATGAAGTTACACTGGACTGTAAGGGAAGAGTGAACTCCCAGCTTGGAGTTGAGAAAGGGCGGCCTTTCCTAAACGCTGCAGGTGGTCACACTGCATGACGGCGTTCCGTCAAACAGCCTGTGGCCAATCAAGGAGCCATGTTCTCGTCTGCCGATCGTGTTCACGCATTTCAGCTCTGAAGTGGCGTACCTGAACCTCTGATCAATCATGGGAAAATGGCCGGCCCGCGTGGATGAACGCTCGCTGGTTGGCTTGCGCATTTGGCACTTGCATGAGCACCCACGCAGCCTTGACCCGTTCGTCACAAAACCCCGGATCCTTTGGAGGATCGAGCTTTGCCTCGACCCTCATGTTTGTCGCCCTTATACCCGTTCGGGAAGAACGCATTATGCAGCTCGCCATTCGCGAGGGGTACGTCCATGTTGATTGGCGAAGGATGTTTGCGTCTGGGATCCCCTGTTGTTCTCACTCGCTCTGGATGAAATCTATCCATTGCGAAGCTTACCTTGAGACCAGCCTTGCCGTTAATCAGCCAGCCATGTGTGCTGGCAACTGCACAGAGATGCCTTCAGCTGCCACCAACCGAAGCACTGTCGTTCTTTTACCTCGATCAGCTAAAGCAGCAGCCAGTCCCGGAGATATAAGCCAAATCCTAACCCAGGCACAGACACTGCTCTTGCTCACAGATGTTTCTATTCAGGCGCCCCTCCTCTCGATCCCAACAAAAGCCCAAGAACTCGAGAAAACGCCCTATCCCTTCCAAAATGTCCTCTTCTCAGACCGACTGGGTGTACTACCCCATCGGCGGCATCGCCGTGAAAACAACAGATAATACCCCTCCTACTCCTGAAACAAAAGTCCCCATCCGCCAAAACATCGATGCATGGAGTGCCGACCCAGCCAACGACAAGCAAGTCAAGCTCTTCATCATGGCCCTTGATCGCTTCCAGAAGATCGACCCCGCCGACCGTGACTCGTACTTCCAGGTTGCGGGAATTCACGGACAGCCCAATGTTCCCTGGGACGAGCCGATCGATGCTGCCGAGGCAAAGGGCAAGGGTTACTGCACGCACAATAACATTCTCTTCCCGATCTGGCATCGCGCGTACCTGGCTCTATACGAACAGAGGCTGTTTGAGATTATGGTGCAGGAGATCGTGCCGGGGTTTCCCCGTGAGGAGCGCGGCGCTTGGGAGGAGGCTGCTCTGTCCTGGAGACTTCCGTTCTGGGATTGGGGCGTTACCTCCTCCGTTCCCGATCTGTCAAAGTATCCTACGACGGTCGTCCCGACAAGCGATGGGAAGGGTGAAGAGCGTATCCTCAATCCGCTCTTCCAGTTCCGCATGCCAAACAACAAGCCGATGTCGACCGCGGGTATGGACAATTTTGTAGACCCATGGGTCGACGATGGAGAAATGCTCTATGTGTGCTTTCCTCTCACCTAAATAACTATGATCACAGCTGACAGAAAGAAAACAGTACGGCGAATGCATCGGCACAAGCCGCTGGCCCCAAAAGGGCGACAATGCCTCCGGAAGCGTAACCTGGCGACACGGCGTCGTGAACAATTACAAGGTGCAAGACGCCTTGAAAAAGCCGGGTTGGGTGGGTGATGCTCCCTACGGGCAGCCGGCGGAGATGGTCTTTCGACTGCTCACAGTGCCCATGGAGTACTCGTCATTTGCAACGACGGCGCAGCTCTCGGATGACCAGACTGTCGCTAGTGATGTCAATATCGAGTATATCCACAACAATGTCCATGGTTGGGTGGGAGGAGACTATAATGGACATATGTCGCAGATTCCGGTCGCGACGTTTGATCCGTTGTTTTGGCTGCATCATTGGTAGGTCCCTTGTAAATGTTGCTCGTAGATGAGGTAGGGCTAACTGAAGCTAGTAACATCGACCGCATCTTTGCCCTGTGGCAGGGCCTCAACCCAGACAAGTGGTTCGAAGAAGGACAGGCCAACGACTTCTTCCAGGAAATCATCGGCCTCCCCGAAGGGGCCCCGATTAGCCCTGAGACTCCGCTGCGTCCCTTCCACAAAGACACCAAGGGTACCGTCCTCACGCCCAACGATGTCCGCTGGCCGTACACCCTCGGCTACACGTACCCTGAGCTGCAGACCTGGGCATATGAACCAAAGGGCTACACCTCTACTGAGTTTCTCAGCGACCTCCGGAAATCAATCAACGATCTCTACGGCGTCTCCAGAAAAGCGCTCGTCGATGCCTCCGCAACCCTCCCGGGTGTGGAGTACCTCGACGACGCAGTCAAGTCCCTTGACTACGCATTCAGCGTCCGCTACCGCAAGTACGCCTTTGGCGGCGAACCCTTCTGGATCCGCATCTACATCTCCCAGGACGGAGCAACGCAGAACTCCACTGTAGATCTCATAACGGAAGTCTACAACTTCAGTCAGAAGCCAGAAGAAGCGTCTGGCGCGCTCGCATGTAGCAACTGCAAAACGAACCAAGACAAGAATATTAAATCGACAGCCAACATCTCTATAACTCCGGTGCTAATAACCCTCCTGAAAGCCGGCAAGTCACTATCGAGCCTCATGAAAGACGAAGTTCTCAAGTTCCTCCAAAAGCGTGCCTACTGGCGTGTCTTCAAAGGGGGAAAGGAAGTGCCCCGATACGCGCTCGAACCCCTCGAGCTCGAAATCATCGGCAGCACCAACGACGCAACAAACTTCCACGACCCCACAAAGGCACCGTTGCTCGAAAACTTTCAGCCCGAACCCGCCATCTCCGGCGGTGCAGATGGCGCCTTGGATCCAAACCTAAAGCAGCCCATGACCATCCCACCAGCGGCGAAACCAGATATCCCCAAGGCAACTCTCCGCCTCGGATCCTCGCTTCCATTCAAGGGTCCCCTTGCCTCAGACAACGTCGTGATCATCGACGCACCCTCTCTCAACCTAACACCAGACAGAGAGACCCATACTATCGACAACAGCCAGTTCTGGTTCTCTGATGCAGAGGGCGGCGATGGTGAGATCCTCTTCCTGCTCTCTCTCCGACGCGCAGAGGGGCAAATCGTATTCAACACATTCTTGAATAACAGCTGGGGAGAGGAAGTTCGCGTCTCACTCGAGAACCGTTTCAAGAACGAGAAGCCGACTATCTTTGTGCATGACCAGGAGGACGGGTACGAGGTGTTTATCGACTGGAGGCACGTGCTTTGGTTTGAGAAGAGGGCCAAGGATAGAGTGGCCAGGTCGATTTCGTATACGGCCAATGAGGGACAGGTTGCGGTCCTTGGAAATGAACTCAAAGTGAAGGTGTTTGGGTCCATGAGGACTCTATTTGAGCATTAGGCTTGGGTTAATTTTGAGTTATTTAGCTCGTGTGTTGGGGACCGGGTGTTCTTCAACTATAGCTAGTGTACTCCTCATCCATACTTTCTATCCACACAGGGCTTTCGTACACCGGCGGTGATCCAGGTTAGGCAGTGACATAGAGGTAGCTCTCCGGATCTAGGGTTTGACTGGGATCGAAAACTGGCCATATGACCTGAATGGGGGAAGCATGCCCACTACTGGTACTGTGAGTCTGGGACATGGCTGGTCAGCCACTATCGAGTCTTCAAGTTCGTCCAGTGGATTTGGAACTCATAAATCCGCATACAGGCCGCCAAAAAAAAATGGAGCAAAAAGTGTGGTTACCATTCGAGTCCCCCGTCGATAAGCTACTAGATATTGAGCAGAGCAGATCTAGATAGACTCTACCCTAACAACTCTGGCACAACCGCCGTATGTCCGCGTTCCATGGCCAGACCTCGAGCCAGTTCTCGAACTTTGGTTCTTGGGTTCAAGTACACCTTTTGCATCTTCAATTGCCTCACTCCCGTTCCTTGCAGCCACGTGTAGTGCTGTCTTCCCAGAACGGTTATATGCCTGTACATCCAGATTTTCAGAGCCCAAGGGCAACTCCACCACTGCTTTATGTCCCTTCCCTGCAGTCAAGTGAGAAGCTGTTTCTCCGTACTGTTCTCTACACCCAAATTTGACGATCGATTTGCACGTCAGAACCGCTGCGAGCCTCAGCCAGAGTTTCCTCTGACTTCGCCCTATTCAGGCATAGTTCACCATCTTTCGCTGCTCAAATCCATCCGAAGACATCAGGATCGGTCGATGGTGCGCCCCTCACGGGGCTCTTAGCTCCGTTCTTTCACTGCGCGTACGTGAGTCTATTTTGACTCCTGGAGTCTCTAGCAGAAGCTTCATGACTGGCTCATGCCCATACTTAGCTGTTTGACCATGTGTGGTATCCTTGGAGCCCAACCCCACATTCTGAGTCTCTAAAAGCAGTTTGACGATTGCCTTGTATACATCCCTTGAGGAACATGTTAGAGGAGTTTGCCCTTCCTTAACCCTAGACACCCTATCTATATTTTGAATTGCCAGAATTAGTTTTACGAAACTATGAGGCATAGGGTAGAGGTGTGTGCTTGTCCTTGAGATCCTTGGAACCGACATCTGCCAAGGTGCTTTGAAGGTGAAGCTTCACCACTGCGGTAGCAACAGCAAGCTGTCCAAAATTCCTGTTCAGTCTCAAATTCTGCACCGGAGGGGTGGTCGATGTGGGATAAGCTCTTGTAGCCTACGGCTATGTGAGGAGATCGTTTCCAATTGTGCTGCACGAAGACGCTACCGTGAGGAGGGCGGGGAGTGCATCAAAGGCTTGGTGGGCATACTGGATTGCATGGTCAATCGGCAGCTGTCGGCTGCGATGCCTTGAAGCTGATGGCACGGGCCACCCACGCGAAAAACGATTGATTACCGATTAGCAATAGTCCCACGAACTCCCACATGGTGGGTATTTTATGATTAGTAAACTCCGATTCCAGGTGATAGCCGTGTAGTTCGAAGTGATAGTCCAAGGCACCAACCCAACGGGGGTAATCTTCGGGGCTACTTAAGCAGTGGTCATTACGTCTGGAGATGTCTTCTCAGCAATGCCCCGCCTCCTAAGAGGCCAATGAAAGTATACCATGGAGTGGACATCTTGGAGTAAACAGCAAGTAATGATATACTCAACCCTATATCCGGCTTTGGTCTCACCATCCTTGAATACAGTTAATCCTACCTTTTCGTTCCCGACTTAGATCAGATTTACATAATATCATCATGTCTCTCACCTCGCGCACCCCCTTATAGCTCTCCGGCCGCTACGCTACCCGCATTGGTGGGAAATGCTCAACGGCCCAGGTGACTCTCGCGTCACAGCCGAGGAGATCATCCGCAACGAGATCCCCGTCGGCGCCTGGAGTCACAAAACCGTCCTCGACACCGGCGTTGCCTTAGGCATCGGCGTCGAGACAGTTCGTGTGATAGCCCTAACCGGTGCAACTTCGAAAAGGCAAATGAAACCCTCGGCGAAGAACTGATGGGTATAGGCCGCGGGACTTGTCGAGCATGAGATTCTGCGCCGAGGAGTTTCGCAAACGGAGTGAATAGCTGAACGCGATGATCAACAATGCAGCCGTGATGAATACGCTGGAGACCAGGAAGAAGGATAGACTCGAGCTGCAGTTCGGGACGAACCATCTCGCGCACTTTGCGCTCTTCTGGCATCTCAAGGATCTGCTCTTGGCGAGCTCCACGCCCCTTTTCCACTCGCGTGTCGTGAACGTCTCCTTGGTAGCGCACCGCTACTCCCCCATGCCCTTCGAGAATATTGACTGGGAAGGGAACTACAGCGGCTGGCTTGCCTACGGTGCTAGCAAGACTGCAGATATTTACATGGTAACGCAGGTCGAGCGGCTGTCAAGCGGTTGTACGGATCTCGGGGACTGCACGGGTACAGTCTACACCCTGACGGCTTCGTCAGTCCCGATTTCCAAAAGTTTTCGCAGGTGGAGATGGGTACGTTGGAAGGAGATGAGCGTGCGCAGCGGTCTTTAACGAATGACCCGCAGGCGAGTGCGACGAGCGTCTATGGGGCTGTTTCCAGAGAGATTGAGGGGAGGGATGGACTTTATCTTGAGAGTGCGGCAGTTGTCGTAGAGGCTTGCCCGGAGGACGGGGACGCAGTTGAGTATGGGTTTAGGAAATGGACATTTGATCGAGAGGGGGAGGAGAGATTGTGGAAGCTTAGCAAGGGATGGACGAAGGTGGAATAGTTCCTATTTAGGTTGCGTAGGAGCGTGCGTGAAGGTATCTTGTTGATAGATAGAGTTAGGTATAGTTGAAGACTGTAGCTCGGGTGAAAACTAAGTTGCGGTATAATAAAATTTCAGAACGAGTCTGACATGATCAAATGTGATCTCAACGAATGGAGTCTGTCAAACCGTCCAGCGATCCAACTAGACTCGATGGAGAGCTGCTTACAGCCCGCCAGTAATTAGCCTCCTGCCAATAAGACAATGCCCACCCTCATTTCCCATCCAACTGGTGGTAGCATAACAATCAATAACCACTGGTTATATCCTAAAAGTATTGCGCAAGTAATGGGACCAGCATCATTCCCAACATCGACATAGGATTGCCAAGCACATTCGCAGCATCCTCAGGATCATCCGTCGGCGATGGGGTCGCAACGCCAGATGAGGTTGTCGAAGCTCCCTGCGACTGATGGACCGTGGCCGTCTGAACGACCGTTGACATTGATCCGATATCAGTGGGATCGCTATCCGGGGCTGTCAAGATATTCGTCGGGATGGAGGTAGTATCTGCAGTCGCGGCCGTCGAGGTGGACGACTCCGAGGCAGAGGCAGAAACGGGACCAGAAACACCGGTTGGAATGGCGCTTGTCGCGATTGAAGCTCCCGTCTGCACGACAGTGGGATTGACGCTGTATGAGGACTCGGGGCCGTCGCCGGCTGTGAGGATGTCGCCGACAATATCTCCTAATGAATCATCTGTAGGCCGGGCGGAGGACAGAGTGAGAAGGGCGAGCGGGACGATTGCCTTTGAGAAACGCATTTTGTATAGATTAGTTGGAAATGAGTGAACGGATGAGAAGAGGCTCTCTAAATAAGGAATGAATGACTAGATAAATCAGAAGACCGCTTGATCAAAGAGAATGAACGGCGAACCTCAAATTTCTGCCCAAGCCTGCGGTTCGCAGGACTTACTCAGATTTATAAAGGGACCAATTTTCAAGAATGAGGGTCCCAACCGGGAAGAACCAGTGAGATCCTCGAACCCAACCAACCCCTTGGGTCCTGCAAAGGTGTGGGCACTGGGCAGCGGACCACTTCCGACAGAGCAAAATCACATTATCGCGGTCTGAAACACAAGCGACATGCCGATCAGCAAATCCAACGACGCCATCCTTCTCCAGAATCGAACGCCATGCTCGAACTGGTTTGTCGGCCCCGCCGTCCCGCACTTTTCGAGAGAGTTTTGGACGGGATCTTTGTTCGCTCTCTGCTCGCTGATAGGACTGCTAAGGGCCAGTTTGAAATCCTTTGGAGCCGTTCATAATTCGGCCGGGGGTTTCAGATCCTATTGGGCTGCTTTGGGGCTGATGATGTCAGTGATCGACGCGCTATTTGAGTCTGTCAAACAAGGGGACGACCGAAGCGAGGTGAGAATCTGATTCACTGATTTAGACGGGGAAGATGCAGAAGGGCTTTGCATAAGTCTTCATTAGGTACTTTGTGAACGTGGTAGGTATTAGAAGAAGTTGTATTCCAAATCATTTGTCCACAACGGAGAGAAACGGAGAGATAGATTGTTGGAGAGATCAGCTCTGAGCCGTTGGAGAGAAATTTCACGAGGCCGAGCGGATCCCATCACGAGATACTAAGATCACCCTTGACCTTCCTTGACTTACTCCGGACTCCGACTATGTATTTCCCAATAAATGTTCCATTCTTCCACAATTCCCGCTGACGGAGTATGAGATTTTAGGGCCAGAGAGGAACCCATCATTCAGCTTCAATTCAGACCACCTCAACCTCATTGACACAGTAACAGGCTGACCTTGCGTGCGGCTTCGTATTCATGTACACGGCCTTCCCACCTCTGACTCAAAATGGCTCGGCATTTCTCTTGTCTTGAGATATAAACTGAGGCGTCTACTTCATTGACCAAATTTTCGTCATCAGAGGAACACTAGTACTAACTGCAAACACTACGGTATTGACGATCGTCAGGCACACCAATCTAACCAACGAAAATGACAGACGGCCAACAATCCACTCACGGAGCTAAGTACGCCTACACAAACCGCTACTGGCCCGAATTCTACGATCTCTGGGTGAAGCAGCTCTTCGGATCCGACCTGGAGAAATATGGCACTTTCTACTGGAATCTTGTGCTGCCGTTCCTACAGAACAACGCGCAGTTTAACGAGCCCCTGCGGATCGTCGACGTAGGCACGGGTACAGGCCGCGTTATCCAGGGCATCCTCAACGGCCTGAAGAAACACGACAACCCGACCTGCTCACGGATCCACATCATAGGTGTCGATCACAGCCAGGAAATGCTGAATCGTGCAGAGCAGCTTCTTGCCTCGGAAGCGCCGCCAGCGCACCCACCGGTCGAAGTTTCATGGCTCAAAACGTCGGCTGCGGACTTGGTTGACGAAAATCCCAATCTTCGCGATGCTGTTGATCTGATCACTTTTGCGGCTGGGAGTATTGGGCATTTAACCGCGGAGGGCGAAAGAAAGGCATTCCTGCGCCAGGTTGCTCGCGCATTGCGCAAGACGGGCTCATCGCAGAATGGAGCACGGCCAGTTGCGGCGATCTCGATTCTTGCGGAGACGGAGGCTACGGATCAAGAGCAGGATGTTGGTGTTGAATTCGGCGGGGAACTGCGGGTTCGGTCTTTGGAGTGGCCGAATCTGGAGTATAGGAAGTCCGCGACGACGAGGACGGTTGATAAAAGTAAGGGGGTGTTGGTCGAAGAGTTCTTCACAGTGGTGGTCGATGTCGAGAGGGGCACAGCCGTCTACGCTGAAGACTATTCCTGGAGTCTGAAGATCTTTGACCAGGATGAATGGGAGAGAGAAGTGGGTCAAAGTGGCCTGCGCGTCGCTCAGAAACTGGAGCAGGGCTTTGAAACATGGTACATGCTTCAGTTGGTCGACCAATGCTCATTAGCCCTACAATAACTTGAGCTGTGTAGTCAATGGAATCCAAATGCCGAGTATAGTATCTTATAACATCCATCCCGCGAGTACAAAGAACAGCTCTATCATAGTACGTACATATCTACATAACCGAATCACTTTAGAGATTCGAACGGTTAGTGTATAACCCACTGGCCCTTGACAGGTTCTCAATCGCTTCGTGCTCGATATTTTGAGCGAGCTGCGCGCATGTTGGAATATCCTTGATAAGCCCGCCAGCAAGACCGACAGACCAGACACCCGCGTTGATGTCTCCGGTCTCGTACACGCCTCTACCTCGTTGACCCGACATGAGGTGAGCCACTTGGGAGAATTGCGGTTCTAGCGTGCTGTTTTCGATCTTGTGCACCTCTAGGGTGACCTCGTTCTGTAAAGGATTAGCATATTGTTCGGAATTGTAGCAGAGGCCGGTATTACCCTGGCTAGTCGTGTGGTGTTGCGGAACTTTCGAAGGACGAGAATAGTGCCGTTCTCGTCCATCCTAACGATGGCCTCCTTGACGTTGTGATGGATTGGCGCTTCGATCGTGCACATCCAGCGGGTTCCCATGTTGATTCTACCATTATCAGCCGTTATACTTGCGGAATCGTGGTTGACTCAGCATATGTACCCTTGCGCGCCAAGGACAAGAGCAGTAGCAAGCCCCTTGCCATCGCAGAAACCACCAGAGGCAATGAACGGAATCTTCAGCTCCTGGGCACATCGTCCAAGAAGGATCATAGATGTGATGTCAACTGATGCGGTTAGCTGTTGACCGGTTTTTAGCGAGGGGAGACGGTACGCACATTCACCTCCATGGCCAGCACTGCACAGATTTTATGCGTCAGTTATGGTAGCAAGTATCTTGGTCTAAAAACCATACCATTCAATACTGTAGAATCTATTAGCGGCAAGTCACAGTCCTAGTTTAGGGTCGACCTACCCGTCGATGGAGATGCAGTCCACACCCTTCTCTTGCGCTTTTATGGCATGTCCCAAAGACACACACTTGTGGATGACAATCGCCCCGTTATCCTTGAGATATTTGAGAATGGGTGTAGGGTTTCCCGCAGTTTCGATGACCTTGATACCCTCTTCGACCGCAGCCTTCGCGTAGCCCAGATAGTCGGGGGCGTTCATGGCCGGAAGCATGGTAATGTTTACACCAAACTAAGGGACCCATTAGCTCCCAGCGCTCATCGATCATGTTCCAGTCAAAGGATTACCGGGTTATCGGTCAAGGTCCGGGTGCGATGGATTTCCGCTCGGAGGGCTTCTGGCGAGGGCTGTGTGAGAGCTGTCTGTCGACCGTCAGCGAGACGGCACCCTTGTCCCTCGCTCGTATCTCTTTGGTACCAGGAACCCGAGTCCTCCAGCGTTCGCAACCGCGGACGTCATCTCTTCTCCCAGTCAGTACGGATTTAAAGATTGTAGCGACAGACCTACCCGCGCGACCAACCCACATCATTCCTAGAAAGTCAGAACCTTGCCATATCCACCGCTGGTTAAACGCTTACCTCCTTGGACGATGGGGACTTTGATCCCGAAGGTCTCCGTCAACCACGTGTTGAACGGCATTTTGGCGATTTTCAGAGGTGAGAATTCGGCGAAGAAAGAACGGCAACAAAAGGTGCGGACTAAAAAAGAGAGAAATTTTGAATCATAAACAGCAAACTCAGACCAAGACAGGTACGGCCATATTTATTAGGAGCCGAACCGACAAGCCGCGGCCCAAGTCAATCGATCGTTTCCGCATGAAATCATTGAGGGATAGGTCCGGTGGCTGAGCAATTCAGCAGCAGTAATCCGAGAGATTGACTGCTCGTTCTTCCGACACCAGGTCCGTAAGATATTTGAGCAAGAATCCCAGTAGGGTCGTTGCTCTGTCGGAGCCCAAGCCCGAGACCGCGCCCGGTCGCGTTCGTATTTCCCCGCATTTTCATACGCAGGACTCTGCACGGCGTGACTCGTGACCATTGGATGCCTCGGCATCTATAGATCTCAAAAGAGGATAATCGACACCTCAGGTTCTCGGTGCCAGGTGGTCCTGGGCGCAACCAGTGAAGTCGTTCCTTCCATGCTCGCCAGTTTACGTCCTGGTTGCTTGAGCAATGGACCCTTGTGGTCACGCCTTCCTAATTCTGTAGCCATGTTCTCGTTCTTAAGGCAGGTGCGATGGCCGTTGTGTTACTCGCACCTTCCGATCTGATACCCTTCGTCGTCGTGCCCTCTGGACCTCTGGGCTCTTTCCGAGTCTACGAGACCTCGATATAAACATTTTAGCTTCACCTTGAGATGGGCCGGCAGAAATACCCAATAGTACGCCTTACCTTCTGTCTTCAATTATCTCATAAATAACATGAAAAATGGTAGACGATAATAAGAGACCAAGCATTCAAGTTTAAGCTCATGTCATTAGGACAACCTGCCAGGCAGGAGCGTGCTATTCGCTTAACAATAGATAGTACTAGTAGTAGCAAGATCATCAAACACTAACAGACAGCTGATACCTGAATGGTACTCAAATCTCGCTTTAAAAGTTTTGATTCACTAAATAAAGCATTGGCCTCTTGTCTGTTTAACCTTCACTTTTTCGAGGAAACTGAGCTTTTGCCAGATTTCTATTGCTTATTACCCTCATGTATACTTTAACATCGCAGTTCTCTTTCGAGTGAGACATTCACCTTCCTTGCAGCCGACCTCTGCTTGAGAGATGGCTGCGGATAGAATCATTCACTCTCAGGGTTGGCTCCGGAATGGTCTTTTCTTCCAGATGTTTAGGTGCAAGAGGTATTTAACGCTTAAGTCCTCATCCCCTGAATTCTACACACAGCCTACACGACCTGGAGACCTCAGGACCTTAACATTCTGCTCTAACTTGCCATTCGACCTTCTATCCGTCTACCTGAGCCAAATCTGCGATAGAAATACATCACTCCACTTCCAGAATCACACAAACACACACTCAAATGGCCGAGTCCGAGGACAACAAACCGACCACTATGGAGTCATATTTCCAGCAGGAAACAGGAAACCTGAAGGCTTGCCTAAAGAGGTGGGTTCTCGAGTAACACCATGAGACGGACGCTAATGTTGCCATAGCTACTACCTGAGCTCGAAGTTTACAGACATGACCATAGTTACGGGCGAAAAGGAGTTCAAGGTTCACAAGCTCCTAGTATGCAGTCAATCCGAATTCTTCGCGCGATTGTTTGGCGGAAAGTGGCTGGTATGAGTTCTATAATCTTGGATAAGGTCATGGTATGTTACTGACATCAGAATCTAGGAGACGAGCACGAGCACTGTAAAGCTTATGGAAGACGACTCTCGTTTCGTTCAAGTCATGATCGACTTCATGTACGGCTGCGATTACGATAGCAGCGAGAACGGACATTCGTCTTCCATATTGTTCCATATTGGAGCTTACCAGATCGCCGACAAGTACGACGTGCCGAATCTGAAAAAGTACGCAAAGTCGCGGTTTGAATGTCTAGTCAAGATCGGTTGGGTTATGGATGACTTTCCACTGGCAATTGCAGCGGCGTATGCAGTGACCCCCCCCAGCGACAGAGGTCTTCGCGACGCCATTGTTCGGACCACTAGCCTTCATTTCAGCGGGTTTGCTTGAAAAAGAAAGTTTCGTCAAGGTTCTCGAGAGCACTCCTGGGTTTTCTGCCGATATGGCCAAGCACATTTTTCGCGAGCGCCGAGTTAACAAGTGAGTTGAGTGTAATTCCATCCACCTCTTTTGCTTCGTTGAAGAGCAAGCCAAGCATGTGTGGAGAGCTGACATACTCCAGCATAGTTCAGATTGGTGATGAGGCTTATTTAGTGGCAGATGACGAGGATGATTCGGGCCAAGGATGGGCAGGATGGTAGACTTTTTCAGGTTGCGGTGCTGAAACACGTCTGCATGTGTCCTTGCTTGAATAAGCGCCAGGATGCGATCAACCTGCGCTCTCGAGTCTCGATATGTCATCTTGGAAGTTTAGCTCCCATCTGTAACATATAGGACAGGAATAATATTATCTGGAGCAGACCTGGAAAGTCCTTCTCGTCCAGTCAATGTAGTTCTATTTTTGGGCAAGCAGAGGTGTATAGGCACTCGGTATGCATATCGAATCTGAACAACTTCGCACGCTGGGGGTGTAGTGCAGCGGCGCAGTCATCTTGCAGTAGTTCTCACACTCGCTCCTACAAGCCCCGCCTACAGAACACCATCAGCCAACGAGACCGGCTTTCTGCCTCGCGAGTCGTTTTTCTCAAGGAACAAAGGCCATGGATAAATAAGTGGGTGTGGTCTCAATCTGACTGCATTTCTTTCACTTTCTCAATGCCATTTCCCTCTCATTCAACAGGGCAGTAGCTGGAAAAAGAACATGGATCCAGTTATTAGCTCTAGGAGAACATCTCCTTCCTTTCGTTCTGATGCTGGTGCTCCCTCAATTTCTTCTCCTTCCTTTACCTTTGGTTCCCCTGCTATAACACACCCTGGGCAGCCTCTTCCGACAACCTCGTTTAGGGTTTCTGACCCATCCACAACGGCCGCCAGCCCTACATTTACCTTTTCCTTTACTCCCTCTTCAACTAGAAACGGTCCATCGAGTATCCCATCTACTGAGAGCCCTGGAACTTCTTCCGAGTCTACCCCTCCTGTTCTCACTCCGTCTTCTTCGCGAGAATCAACCGTCTCATCAACACGAGCGATCTTCTCGAATCTTGATCTGAGCACTAATCCTAGCCAACGAAGTGCGAGCCCTTTTCTTCCATTAGTTAACCGAGGTGACCCCCAAGCGCCTG
Organism: Aspergillus carlsbadensis; assembly: GCA_025688815.1. NCBI lineage: Eukaryota > Fungi > Ascomycota > Eurotiomycetes > Eurotiales > Aspergillaceae > Aspergillus > Aspergillus carlsbadensis. The sequence continues at coordinate 80,518 of MU628162.1, read as the reverse complement.
GAGCTCTACCTTCTAGCCTCCTTGTATCGACCTACCGAGATCTATACAACGCAACCCCAACTCCACAGCCTGGCCTCCGTAGTGAGTCAAGCTCACCAACCGTTCGGACTGCCCGCGGGTCAGCTATTTCGCGTCTTGGCTCTGTCACCTCGGATTTGCGTGGCCTGGTAATTCAGAGTAATGAGACAGCACGAGGCCAAGGAAGGGAGGAAGACAACGAGCCTGGTAACAGCTTCAATGACGACAATGACTTGGAAGGCGATGATGATACCTTCGCATACAATATCCGCGAGGAAGCCCTTCCTCATGCCCCGATATACGACGTTGGCCTGCAGAGTGCTTTGAGGGAGGTCAGAATTAATCTCACCGATCTCAAACTATCTATGGCAAGGTCCCATCTGGTACATGACGAATCTGCGAGGGTACATGGGCTATACAAACAAGTCGAGTTGATGAGCAGGTTTGAATACCCAGAAACCCGCATAGTTGGGTTCATTGGGGACTCGGGCGTTGGTGTGTATTATCTTTGAAAAGAATTCGTCTGTTGGATAGGCTAATTCCAGCTCAGGCAAAAGCAGCCTCATAAATTCCCTTCTTGATTGTGATGGCTTAGCACGGACGGTAATATCAAATCCCACATTCCTTCTTCAGTACCTTATACTAATAGTTAGTAGAGTGCAAGTGGGGTTGCCTGTACTTCCGTTGTCACCGAGTTCAGACACATAGACGAGACGCACCAGAGCCCATTCACAGTAGAGGCAGATTTTATGAACATGGCTGAAATGAATGACCTCCTTAAAGAGATTCTCAGGGCATACCGAATGCATCTTACCATTAGCGAGGTCAGCGATCAAGAAGACCCAGGGGGGATGGACCGAATAAGGTCTCTGTCAACCCGTGCCTGGGAAACGTTAAAGTCACTCTTTCCAGACGAAGCAGATATGACCGAACAGTTCCTGTCAAACGAGGCGCCCGGCGCTCAGGAAAGGATCCTTGGATGCCTCACAGAATGGGCGTTGGCTGGATTGGACCGCCGGCCTGGCGGTCCGAATGCCCTCAACCTCACACTTATGGCGGATAATATCCAAGACTGCAAAGAAAATCTCGATGTCCTAACTGTCACCCCACGAGAAGCAGGGGCGCCCACAATCTGGCCTTTTGTCAAACTGATTAGGTATCTGCGTTCATGGTTGTCTTCGAGAGCCTGGTTGACGAACAATTTAGGGTGTACCTTGATTCCCCTATTCTACGAACAGGCTTGGTTGTAGCAGATCTACCAGGTAAGCCTTAGCCAAACAACAAATTGCGGTTTCGGTGGGTTGAGCAGAATCTAGGACTTCGAGACCTCAATTACGCTCGTGAGCACGCTACCACGGAGTATCTTCGTTCCACGTGTGAGGAGATCTTCGTAGTCAGTGAAATCAGTCGATGCACCTCGGACCCTTCGATCAAAGATACTCAAAATAAACTCGTTCGACGCGAACAGCTGCGGATAGTCTGCACAAAGTCCGAATCTGTGGGTCGCAGAAAAGCCTCGGTCGATAAATGCTGATTGATTCCCAAACAGGAAGTTAACGTTGAAGAATTCGTCCGTGACCCGGATATGTCTAGAGAAGCTAAGACAAAGGCTAGAGAGCTTTGGGACCAGATTGAAAGTACCAATGCATCCATTAACAGATTGTCTTCGCGACGCCGTTCGAGTGGGAGACAAGGTGGGCAGATTGCCATACAAGAAGGCGAGAGGAGGTAAGTGCTGAATGATGGAGGACAAGAAACGGGATCTAACATTGTCTTCTCTTCACAGAGATGAGCTATCCAGGCTTGAATTCAAGTATGAGACCTTAACATTGGTACAAGCCAGAGCACAGACTGACGCCCTTAGACTCGAGCAGCATTTGATTGGTGCGCGAAACACATTTTTTACCACTGCCCTTTCAGATCAATATCAGCATGGCATCAAGGTATACTGTGTAAGCAGTAAGCTGTACAGCGACCATCGTCGTGATTCTGGGGAGCAAACTCACGAGTACATCCGACTCAGTGGTATTCCTGAACTGCGACAATGTTGCCAATCCGTTCCAGCCAAAGCTCAGTTGCGGGCAACATCAGGCTTCCTCACCAATCATGTGCCTGGGCTTCTTTTATCTTTGAACCAGTGGGTACTCGCCGGGGCGAATCCTGTCACAGTGGAGAGGGCTGCAACTCTCCGTGGGGTTTTAGACGAGGCTCAAAGAATGATGCAAGCGGTATGTTGATTTCTGTAGTCCCCCAGGTGCGGCCTTTACTAAGTTTGTGAAAGGCCATAAGCTGCCAGTGAGCCATGAAAACTAGGGAATTTGCATGCTGACGACGGGTAGCGCCTCACCTCTCGCAATTCATGCATTCGGGGCCTAGAATGCAACCTTAGTACACAGTTCACCAATTCGATCATCCGTGGTATACGTATGTTTTCTTGTGAGCCCTCATGACTGGCATGCTAAAACAGAATTAGGCACTTCACAGGAAAGATGGAAAATAGGAGCTATTAGGGCTGGCCAAGACTGGGCAACAGTAGGTTTACATGATGGCCCAGTGTGTTGCTTCTGATTATAACTTCTGCCAGTTGTATCATCCAACATACTTTGCATTTTGTCGAAAATATGGAACCCATCAGCCCAAAGACCAAGTGCTACGATGTTGGAACGAAGAGATTCTTCAGGACGCAAATGATGACCTCACCAGGAGCTGGAGTGCGCTGAAAACATGGATATATGAGCAGCAGGATGCTGCTGACGCTCTGGTTGTCGAGATATTTAATCTAGTTCGCGAGACAATCGAAGGTGAGCACTTCCTTTTGAGCTTCTGGCAGAGAATATGCGTTGATTGATTCTTAGAGCATGTTCATCTCGCGCCCGAACAACTGGGAAATCTCCTAGAGAATATGGAAGCGCAAAAGGGCATTGTACTTGATTCTGTCCAGAGGGCATTTGACGATCTTCTTATGCATACCGAGTATGTGTCCATCTTAACCAAGGAACCACTTCTGACTGACTATGATAGGCGGATCACTCAAGACGTTCTCGATGGCCGTAACAGTACTTCTTACATCAGGGAAATTATGCGCCCGGCGTACAACGCCTGTCAAGCTGACTCCGGTAGGTTTCTCGGCCTGTACTACAGGACCAGCAAGCTAACACTAAGTTCGAAAAGGAACCGGCAGCGATTCACGACGGAAGCGTATTATGGACCGCCATATTCGGACTTCTCAGATTTTCGTCCAATTCGCTAACAATATAAAGGCTGCCTACACAGATATTATGGGCACTGTTTTCTCCGATCTACGGCAGAGACTAGGAGAAGAGGTGCAGAATATTACCCAAAACTTGGGTGCCGCTGTTACGGACGAAGGCGAGATACCAGAAACCGAACAGGCTCCTGAGCTTGTAATGAGGGTGAGGGCTGCAATACCGGTACTGGAAGTGCGCATCAATGAGGCGCAGTCGATTCTTCGGGGCTTGCAGAATGGTGGCGAAAGTTGATGTATTCTGATGATACTATGTTGGGAGTGTCCATGCTTTGGCGTCTAATCTTGTTGGCTTGAAACATGACGATTTAAGCTGTGAATATTTAACCTGCTGGAATACTAGTATGATCGCAGCAACAACTGCACCAATAACCAAACGAGCCGGAATAGGAAAGAGAACAGTCGTTCTAACAATACCAAAGCCCCTTGGGGTCGTTGTCGAGTCTTGTGGACGGGCCTCGATGCGGTTTCTTTGTTGCGCGGGACCAAATCACCATGCGCCAATGCATCGCCTCGCTCTCCCAGTCTCAAACTAGCCTTGATCTATTCTTTGATCTCGTAGACTTTGCCCTCGTGGGACGATCCTTTTCCTTTGTCAGCCAGGCGATCTGAGACTCGACGCCTCCTTAGTGTTCTTTCTTGCATACCATACTATTTCAAATGGCCCTTCCCTCGCCCTCCGCGACCCCCCGAGTCTCTACTTTCTGGCAAAATACTACAAGGCACACATATCAGAGTTAACAAAAAATGTCGTCAAGCGACACGTCTTCAAGATTAGAAACGCCAACAACAACACGACGCCCAGAGACACCAACATCCACCACCTCCGCCACAGCAGAAACGCACACCATCAAAGTCGGTCCCAAGGAGGACCCGCATGGTTATGTACCACACTCACTAACAGCCAAAGTCGGCGACCTTGTTGTCTTCGAGTTTTACCCGAGAAATCACTCTGTGGTCCAGGCGGACTGGAAGGCACCGTGCATACCGGCCGACGGGGACTATTTCTTCTCGGGCATCAAGAATGAGTTTGAGGAGGTCAACGGGCAAGTCGTAGGGAGATTGCCGACGTGGAATCTAACAATTGAGAGAGATGAGGTATGTTTTACTGGTTTGGCGTGGGTGTGAGTGATTTGTATTGACTTCTAGGTAGCCAATGTTCTTCTATTGTACAGGGACCGAATCGTGTATTGTGAATGGCATGGTGGGAGCCATTAACCCGGTAAGTTCCTCCCCATCCCCACTGGCTCTCCAAAGCCTCAAACTAACCGCAGTCTAAACCAGAACTCCACAATGAGCTGGGACTCCCAGCAGTCCTCTGCGCTCGACTCCCCCTACATGCTCCTACCCGGCCAGTCTATGCCCGCAGAAGGCGAAACCAACAACCCAGGCACAGGGACGACACCACACACGACCGGTACGGCAACCTCAACGCCAAACACGAGCCCCAGCTCCTCATCCCACTCCTCATCGGGTCTCGGCGCAGGTGCAATCGCGGGTATTGTCAGCGGCGCCGTCGCCTTCGTGACTATCCTCTGCGTGCTGCTGTTCATACTGGGGAGAAACCGCGTGTATAAGAAGTGGGTTTCGTCGTCGGAGAGTGGCGTCGGTGGTGGGAGTGTAAATGCGCTTAGGACGGCGAAGTGGGCGCTTTCGACTTCTGCGGGTGAGGGTGGGAAGAGTGAAGGTGGAGACGCACCAGGGTTTGGAGGAAGTCCGGCTGGTGAATTAGGGCTGGCTCCCCCAGCTGGGCCCGGGTCTGTGCTAAGTGGCTCAGGTTCTGCGACTGGCACTGGCACGATCGGTTCAGGGACTGGGATAGGGACCAGCTTTGCCTCGCTAGAGTATCCGCCGAGCTTGCCGCGAAGCGCGATCTACTCCGCGCATGAGAGCGGGTATGGCCAGCAATTTGGGGTGGGCCACTCGTCGCAGACCCTTAGTCAGAGCCCGGGTTTAGGCCAGGGCCAGTTGCAGGGAATGCATCACGCAGGTCAGCAAGGGCAACAGCAGCAGCCGTATTGGATCTGGGATCAGAGTATTCAACCTCATCCATACATGCCGAAGAAGGAAGGGCCGTCGGAGTTGGAGGGGGAGCCATCTCGATAGATGTTCCCACTCATTTTGCTATGTATCCAGGGCGGACTTCTTTAATTTTGGATTATTTGTCAAAAGTGCCGAACAGGGTTGAGCCAGGGTCGTGTCCAGATTTTATGTATTAAGAAAGAAACATTAGCTAATAAATATCATAGTCTATATCGTATCTGAAGCCGTGGCAGATCCGTCGGGTGCTCAGCTCAAGTCCTCCTTGGAAGAGAGCTGTGCAAGGCCTGGCAACTCGTGCTCCAGGTCCTCATCATGGAGCATCTTCGGGTTTAGAGACACGGATCCTCTCGGCACAAAGGTGGCCACTAGCACCAGTACCGCAACCACGGTGAACTGAACACTGCCCACGTTCCGGATTGCCTCGAAGATATTTCCGTTGCCTTCTGATCCGCCCGTCTCCGCGTAGACGTGATCGATGTAGCTTCCGAGTATAGGAGAGGTGATTGCATAGAGAACGATATAGGTCGAGTAGAGAAAGGCCATTACGGCACCCAGAGAAGAGACGTTTCGAGTCTTCGACTCGACTCGGGCAAGGGAGGCTTGAATGTACGCTGCCAAGGACACGTCACCGGCCGCCCAGCCGAAGGATATAGGTAAGAAAGTTGCAGCGGCAACCCAGGCCATCGACACCTGGTGTTGTTCCGGCCGCCAGTATGGCAGGTACCAAGTTATAAGGAGAAGAATAGCGTCGAGTCGTAGCCACGGGATCGGCGTAGAGACTGTGTTGGTGAAGAGAATGACAAAAAGAGCGCCGAAGAGTTCTCCCAAGTTCGAGCCTCCGACAATGATTTGTGACCAGGAGGCGTTCCCGAGGTAGCGACGCGCGATGGCAGGCGCGATACTGTTCTCGAGGTACCGATGGGCGTACAGTGCGATCGAGTATCCGGGTAGCAGCCAGAGGAACTTGCGAGAGGAGAAGAGGAGTCGAGCGCCGGTCCAGATGGACTCAAGAAAGAGCCAAAATCCGACGACAACGGCCTGGATGTAGTGGGGTCGGTCTTCGAGAACCTGGGTTCGTTGACTCTGGAACCCATGGTCGGTGAGGAAAAACCAGCCAACTGCCGCCAGGGCAAAGCAGACCGGTGTGATCAAGAAAGAGTAATTGTTTCCAAAGTAGGGAATCAAAGCTAGGGCGGTGCAGAAAGCACCACTTGTCCCAGCCACTTCGTAGAATATATGCACAAGAGCATCAACCTGGCGCAGCTTCTGCACATTGCCGCCGACCAAGTCTCGAGGAATGACGCGGCGTATCAACTCGACCATCCCGTACGCAACTCCAGCGACACAGTAGACCGGGATGATGCCATCGGTATTGTAATTCCCGTAGTAATGAAAGTCGTGTTCAGGGTGCCGGTCGCGGAAGCTGGACGGGGCAAATGTGCCCCCTGTGCTAGCATCGATGATAAGCAGCAGGGCACTGAGTAGGCCGAACACCAGGACGGCACCAGCCAAAACGAGCCGGGAAGGGAATCTCCGGATTAGCGGAGCGATCAGGATGGACCCGACACACTGACAGGCCTGGTTCAGGCCCACCATGAGTCCAACCCGCTGAAAGGTTTTGGGCTGGGTGTTGGTGCGCCAGGCATCGTAGTCGTAGCGGTTTGTTGCAAGTGTCACAATGGAACCGTTGAAGGCTTCTAGACCGAACTTGTACATCATGATCCCCAGGATGTAGACGGCTATGTTGCGCCTTTCCGTGGGGGTGAATAGGCGCCAATTGTATTTGACTGCATCGTAGAATTGTGCCATAGCATTGAATTCCCCATAGTCATCAATGTAGACAAACGAGCGGAATCGTAAACACGATCAGGGACCGGGGCCCGGGTGCGATATAAGTAAATGACAGGTACGGCTCCCGCTGTCAGAGCCGTTCGATTGGCATGTTGCCGACCGACTCGACCACAATCCTCCTCCTGTGGTGCAACCACAGCCCATCTGATTGGCACCTTGGCGGGGCATCTTCAGGAGCAAATCCAACCCCGAATATTAGGCACGTTGAACGTGGGTAGTGGCATGGATGGCGTCAACGCGTCGCTTAGTGCGCAAAAAGAAAGGAAATGGAAGCCTGGAACTCGTGTCGAAGCTCTTGGGAGGCTGGGATCGATCCTCATCGTGGTGTTTGATGGAGGAATCGAAGGCCCCAGAGCACGCACGTGGTGGAGCAGTCTGCATTCAGTTAGCCTACAGATCATGCGCAGAGATGGGGTGAGCTCGGGTCGTGCCAAGAACTGTACCTTGCGGCCTCAGGACACGATAATTTGGAAGTGTGATGCTGTTTCTGTGAATGATAGGCCCACCAAACCTCAGAATCTTTTGGGGATTGATCCAATATCCCAGCATACAACGTAGATTGTATCATCCCGGACTCCGGAGTCATCTTTGCGAGACCCTGGCTTCGGGCGGAGATAGCATTCTCCCACGGAGTGCTGCGTGCAGAACCAGCTTGCCGCGCCGAGGAGTTCTTCACAGGCCGTCATATAGTGTCAAATCCTGCCTGAGAAACCCGAAAGAAAGTCCTATGCCCGGGTTCCAGATTAATTTCCAGCCTGTGAGCGTATGGAAGTCAAGATGTCCAAGTGACTCGCGTTGATTCCCGCGAGGAGCAGCCCGAATCCCAACGCGGATCCATCGCTGGGGGGAATCTCTGAAAGGCTTGGCGTTTGCCCCAAGATCATCCTCCCCAGCATGACGAAGATGGCTGAGATTCAAGCAAGACCCAGTCCGATCGAATGAGACGAAGGACAGAGGGCACACTCAAGAAACTCTGCACGCGACCGTCGTCTGGTCCGATGGTCACGCTTCTTAAATCCCCCCATCAACTTCAACAAACCTGCACGCTCATCCATGTTTCACAGAGCTGCAGCCTAATGTTTCCTAGAAGAGTACTGGTTGTTGCAGGAAAGCTCAAATTCAATATCGGTTCGACAGCCCGACCTATGTTGGTGATTATTGCAAAAACCATGGTTAGCCTTCAAGTCCCTCGCAGGATGGAGATGGCATGCGATGCTGTGGATGTTTTAGGCGTTCGCGCCGCGCGCGGCAGAAAAGAAAACCCACTGCAAAGTGACACAAGGCTCGTCGCACAAGATGCGAGGCGCGAATGCTTTCTCCGACATGCTTCACTTGGGAAAGACAATATTAGCTGCCCATCTTCCGCTTCTTGTTGGGTCTTGGTGTATTGATCATTCAGCTCGCAGCGTCATTGTGCAGGGAAATCCCATGACCCATGTGGCCGTCGTGGGTGGCGCTGTCGATCATGGCAAACTGACTGGATCTTTGGATAAGCTACCTCAACCCCTCCTCCGCAAACAACGACCTCCTACTGGGCTGACTCGAGCCATAATTTCTGCGTCTCACAAGATTTGCGTTACCCAAGAGCTTGGTGCGAGCGCTACACTCACCGCTCCCCGCGTCTTCCTCGATCCATTGCTAGCTGCGACGACTCCGCCGAATCTAAAGCTCGTTTGTGGTTCCGCATGACAATCGGAGATCCACTCCCTATTAATGGGTCGCAAGAGTCACTGAGGCTTTGCGCTCCTCCGCTCCCCTATAAATTTCGTTCTTCCCTTCCAAGCCATGTGCGTCAGCCGTCGATAGCCGGCAACTCTAGCTCTGCTTATCGGAGGCTGCGGTCAGATCCTGGGGTGGGCAGACGTGAGTTGTTTTCTCGCAGAAACTTGCTTGGCTTAGCTAACATTGCAAAACGGATACTAACTAGAGAATACCTGCGCGATATTTATATTCTTGAAGCTTCCGATAATTCTCACCCTCAGACCCTGGTCTCTTATTATCCCCACTCTCTCGTGTCATAGATCTGGCGAGATGGCGACATCCGACGGTCCACCAGCTCCCCCGACGGAGCAAGAGCAAGAAGATACCGGCTCGCGAACACGGTCAGAAAGAAAATGGTGGAAGAAGCTTGGTGCTAAGCCACCTAGCGACAGTAGTTCGAACGCAGAGGACACGAACTATCGTCCTCGGGCAACGTTGGGCATTCTTAGTGATCGGCAAACCGACGAAGTGCCCGGTACCGTTCTTCTTCTATCTTCGAACCGCAACGAGCCCCTAGGTTTAAGACATCAGCCTCGACGTACTTCAGCCTCTTCGCTACCCTACACCCCGTCTCGCTCGTCTTCGCGTGCATCAGCACCTCCGACGAAAAAGACCGCCAATGGAGAGATTGTCCTGAACCCGCAGCCAGACGATTCGAAAAATGATCCCCTTAATTGGCCCATGTGGCGGCGCGATGCCGCCTTGATCTCGCTGGGATTTTATTGTCTAATTGGAGGCGGTATGACGCCTGTTCTTGCTGCCGGCTTCCGTCAGGTTGCGGACGACTACGACGTGGATACTCAAAAAGTGGCCTATACAACTGGCTTGTACATGTTAGGGCTAGGCATAGGCTCGGTGATCATGTCTCCAACTGCTATCCTGTGGGGTAAACGTCCGGTGTATCTCTTGGGTGCGAGCCTCTTTATCATCTCCGCTGTCTGGTGCGCTTTGTCCCCGAATTACGCCAGCCTAGTTGTGGCTCGCATTTTCCAGGGAATTGCCGTCAGCCCAGTCGAATGCCTACCATCTGCCACGATTGCAGAAATTTATTTCTTACACGAACGCGCATATCGGGTTGGTATTTATACCCTGTTGCTCCTCGGTGGCAAGAATCTTGTTCCTCTTGTCAGTGCGGTTATTATCGAGAGCTTGGGCTGGCGCTGGGTTTTTTGGGTTGTCGCTATTATTGTTGGGGGCTGCCTCATTTCAATCTTCTTCTTCTTACCGGAGACATTCTGGGATCGCACTCCGAGGCCACGTCGACACCGCAACCGACCAAATCTATATCGAAGTGTCACGGACCTGGTAACTCATGGACTTCACCGAGGTCGTGCAACTGAGGCTTCACATCATCACGCGCAAGCGGAAGGTGTCCCAGATTCCGCCTCACATAAACGGCCCAAGAAAGGCCATGTCGGGTTCCTCGACGCTGATGCCGATCAGGAGAACCCTAATGCTGAGAAACAAGAGTTGCCTGCTGCGTCAGACACGGCGTCTGGGTGGGACATACCGTCAATGGTCGCATCCACAGTTGATGAGCCTTCCTCGTATTTTGAGAAGCCCAATACCCCATCGGCCCCGACCCCTGCTGCCACTAGACCGTCTGACATAGAGTCTGGGAGGCTTCCCTCTCGATCTCCTGCCCGTAGCGAGTCGCTTGAGCCGAGTGCAGGGTTGACCCTTCCAGTTCAGTACACAAATCGACTTCGTGAGCGGGCAGAGATCCCTTTCGCGTATTACCTGCGGCCTTGGAATGGGCGGATCTCGCAGGATCGCTGGCTACGAGTGGCCATGCGTCCGTTTATCCTGTTTGCGTATCCGGCCGTTCTTTGGTCGACCGTGGTGTATGCGCTTTCCGTCGGATGGCTTATTGTCCTATCGGAGCTGGTCTCTCATATCTATCAGGACAGTGACTCGTACAACTTCACCCCTCTCCAGACTGGTCTCGTTTATATCTCTCCCTTTGTAGGAGGGTTACTCGGGACAGCCGTCGCAGGAAAGATATCTGATATTGTTGTCCGCTACATGACTCGACGCAACGGTGGCGTCTATGAGCCCGAGTTCCGTCTTGTGATGGCTCTCCCCATCGCACTATCAACGACGATAGGCCTTATGGGCTTTGGGTGGAGTGCCCAGGAAAGAGATGCGTGGATTGTCCCGACCATTTTCTTCGGCCTGGTGTCGTTTGGATGCTGCCTAGGCAGCACCACATCCATTACATTTTGCGTTGATAGCTATCGCCAATATGCTGGAGAAGCGTTAGTTACGTTGAATTGGAGCAAGAGTACGTTTCTTAACATCCAAACCTTTCGCGGCAGGACTAACCTCACTGTAGATGTTTTCCATGGTTTAGTCTTCTCTTTGTTTGTTGTCGATTGGATGGAGGCTGAAGGAGCCCGGATGGTATTCGTGGCCCTGGGGGTCATCCAGCTAGGGCTCCTTCTGTTCTCCATCCCAATGTACATTTATGGCAAGCGGGCTCGCATGTGGACTGTTCGGAAGCGACTGATGGAGAGATTCTAGACTTGCATGTCTTGGCGCACTTTTTATCCTGAAGACATAATCTGTGGCAATTGTTTTGGTTTGCTTATTTTATGCATATATAACCGGCGACATAGCTTACACAGAGACACACTAGATCGATGATTAATGAGACCATTTGAATTCCGTGTCCGTTGATGAGATACTAGCATAATGTCTTCTTAGTGGAGCATAAACACACACCACCCAACCTTTGGTTGTACGTACGTGTGTGTGTCTGGCCTGCAGGGAGCGAAATGTGGAATTTGTCAAGAGATAAAGTACAGTATTACTGCCCGCTGTTAGACCAATAGCCACTAATTCAAGCAGAACTTGAAGTAACCTAGCAGAAGGGAAATCAAGTACAGTATTTTATTCTCTCATGCAACAGAACTAAAAATATGCTGTAGACACCCAGTACTACAAGATAAGATACTGCCAAGAGAGCCTCCACTCCAGTTCTCCAGTGCTAGAGTGCATGTAGGCCATGTCATGCGGAATAACACTAAGTATGCCTAGTACATTATAATGTGAACATAAATCATGAATCCTTTTATGTTGAGCAATGATTCATCATTGCCTCAGTCCACGACGGGGTACGTTGTGCACCATAAGGTTGGCCCTTGGCGAGATGGGCGTTTAGGCGTTTCTAGTTGGCGGATATTTGAGCCGGTGGATGAAATCTGACGGCACCCTGTGGAGCACCTACGTACCATACTGACTCCGTACTCCGTACCGACAGAGTAGTACAGCGGGGAACCGGAGTTCCATAAGGGGTCTAGCCCAGGGCACCAAACCGGATTACATTCCGGGGCCGCCATTGCATTTTCATGCTTTTAACCTCATTCTGGGTCCGATCGAGATGGATGCGATCGGAGCTGTCATCATGCCTTCTTATTGCTCCTGGTGGTCTAGTGACCATGAATCAGATGCTCGCAGTCTAACGACTGCCGTGCCTGATACGGTCCCAGGCAAAATGCGTGGGGAAGAGCGAGCCGACTTATTTCCGACTCTTGCCACATCCTGAGCTGCATTCCCTTTTGGAGGTGAGAGGCCGCGCATGCTCCATCCATCCATAACCACTCCGGTCTGGTTTCCAGCTGCCTTGTGTCAATCTTTCGTGTTTGACTCAGCAAATTGCTGTCCGCTTTTGGCGAGACCCTTGAACACCTGCAGTTTCTGACACTCACGCTTCACGCCTGTCAACACTGTCACCACCCTATGCTCTCAAGCCGCTCGTTGCCCCTCCTATAGCGATTGCCTACTCAAACTCCCAGAATGGGAAATCAGTAAACGACCTCATTTCTCCGACTTATCATCAATCGCCATTACTCCGGAGTCGACGATCATGACATCGTCACGATCGAGAGATCAGGACCACACTGATGGTCGCCGAGTTCGCGAACTTTACCGCTATTTTCAGCCAGAGCGATCTTTATTCTCGAATAGAGGATTAACACCCTCCCGGAGTGACCCTGAAACCGCGTCACAGAGCTTCTCTACCGCCGAAGATTTCACGTTACCTGTTCCTTCGTCACCGGCACTCTCAGCTCAACTTGCCGCCACGACGGCAGGCCTTCTCCCCGAGGCTCTTGTCTTGGGTGAATACAATGCGACCTTGACTTCTTTTGCACAGTTGGCGGCCCTTCGCCTCAACGTAGATCGCGTTTTGATCAGGTACATATACCATTTCCCCCCGCTTCCTTTCGCTCTAACATGGATTGAACTATAGTGTCTCGGACCGCCAATCGCAATTTATCCTAGCCCAGAGCTCAAAGGAAATTCTAGGCGTGAAGAAGACGTTCGACTCGGTTCAAGATGGGATGTTTAATGGCTGCTATACTTTCTCCACCACTGCTTGGCCAATGTGCAAGGTATTTTCTCTACACATACAGCGCCTTCTTTTTTTCTTTGGCCGAAGCTGACTTTTGAACTCGCTCTTAGGATACGGTAAACCTTCACCCGGCGAACAGAGAACGCGGAGAGTATCATTTCCTCGAAGTGAACGATTTAAGCCAAGATAACCGCTACAAATCCTTGCCCTTCGTAAAAGCCGACCCTCATTTTCGATTTTACGCCGGAACTCCCCTCACCACCGAGACAAACATCAATATTGGCTGCTTCTTCTTGTTAGACACGAAACCGCATAATAAATTAACGCAAGAGGAGAGGGAGACGCTCGGCTCGATCTCGATTTTGATCATGAATTTTCTCAAAGTGAGCCGACAAGCTTCTGAAGGGCGGCGTGCCGCAAGACTGTCCCGAGGTCTTAGCTGCTTTGTGGAGGGTAGCTCCAGCTTCGTGGATTCCATACATCCCTCGTATGCGGGCAGTGGAGCTGCGTTGCCGAGCACGCCCCCATCTTCTGCTCAACGGGCTAGTCACTTATCAGTGGGATCTTCAAACAGCCTCGATGTGCCTTTGAATAGAACCTACAGTAATGATGCTCAGTCCTTCAGCACTGTCTCGGATTTCCGGCCCGATAACGGCGGCTCTTCTAGTCCCCCGACAGCCCTGCCTGAATGGTGGTCAGGAAGCCAGCGCAAAGACCTTAACGGATTAGATCAGTCACATGGCAACTGCTGGGCTTTTAGGAGAGCGGCAAATCTCTTGCGCGAGAGCTTAGAGCTGGAAGACGACGGCGGCGTGGTGTTTCTAGAGGTCGGCAACGCTCCAGCTACCGATATTGATTCTGGAAGTGATTATTCTGCTGAAAATGCGACACCAGCCTCGGTCTTAGCCATGTCGACTACTGAAGAGCCATTTGCGCCTGGACCAGGATCGGCGGTTGTTTCACCTGCCGCCAATCTCGATAGTACTTTCCTGCAGCAGCTCATACGTCGATACCCTAAAGGAAAACTGTGGTCTTTCCACCGGGATGGTATGCTCTCAAGTTCGGACGACGAGAAGACCAATTCTTCAAGGAGTCGGTCAAGAGCGATAACAATTCCAGAACTTGCAAAAAGCGGACAAAAGAAGTGGAGGTCTATAGAGAATTCGATGCTGAATCTCCACTTTCCCAATGCGACCCAGGTAATTTTTGTTCCTCTCTGGAACCCTGCAAGCTCACAGTGGTTCGCCGGGTGCTTTTGCTGGAATACTGTTGAAACTCAGGTTTTCAGCTCTTCAGTCGAGCTGAGTTCGATACTCGGCTTTGGTTCTTCCATCATGGTCGAACATAGCCGTCTTGAGTCGCTCATTTCAGATCGCCAAAAGGGCGATTTCATCGGTAGTATCTCGTAAGTATTCAACCAGGTTCTTTTATCTTCGCAGCCGACGGGATTGTTGACCGGATTGTCTATTTCAACAGGCACGAACTGCGAAGCCCACTTCATGGAATATTGGCAGCAGCAGAGTTTCTAAGTGGCACGAACCTTGATGAATTCCAGGGCTCCTTATTGGAGACGATTAACGCCTGTGGCCGGACCCTTTTGGACACAATGAATCAAGTTCTCGATTTCAGCAAAATCGTCTCGCTGGAGAGAAAGTCTCGTCAACTGAGGGCAAAAAACAAACACTCGTTCTCTGACATCAAGGACGTTTCTTCGGAAGGATTGGATACGGATGTGCCGACCGATATCGCTCTCCTAGCTGAAGAAGTGGTGGAAGGCGTGTGTCTCGGGCATGCATACAGCCAGAGATCCTCTACACCAATAAATCACACCACGGGTAAGCCTAATGTAGGCCGCGCTGATCATTCTAGATCTCAAGATGACGTTGAGGTGGCTGTCGATATTATGCAGAATGACTGGACGTATCATACTCAGCCAGGAGCGCTGCGACGTATCATTATGAATATTTTTGGCAATGCCATGAAATATACCGACGCTGGGCGCGTTTCCCTACGCCTTGAAGCAACTGAGTCCTCCGAAGGGCGCCGGAAGCAACCGGAAGAAGACCTAGTGACGTTGACAGTGTCTGACACAGGTAAAGGCATATCCGAGGAATTCCTCCGCGGTCGATTGTATACTCCATTTGCTCAAGAAGACACGCTTGCAGTTGGCACAGGGCTTGGCTTATCAATAGTCCGGAGTTTGGTCAAGGCAATGCATGGTAGCATCAATGTGGACAGTCGACCCAAGGAAGGAACCACTGTCAAAGTCACCCTGCCTTTAACGCGTCCTGGAGATGATGTAGAGATTATGGGCTCTGCTACGGATGGCGCATATCTCATTCAGCCTGCTTTGACACAGGAGTGTGCAAATGATTGTGATATCCTTCACGACAACCACAACAACCACAACAACAGGCATGCTGCCATTCTAGGGATTGGGCCGGCTGAAGCTGCTAAATATCCCATGTGGTCAGTAGTTTCTCGGTACGTGACGGATTGGTATGGTATCGAGCTGGTTTCTTGGCCGTCGAAAAAACCGGTCGACATTCTTTTGGCAGACGAGTTCACAATGGCCGAGAATCCAGTACAAATCTCAGCCACGGACCTTCCGGCCCTACTCATCATTTGCAGCAGGGCGATCGATTACAATGCTGCACGTTCCCAATGGTCTTCGCTCGCTGATACCGTCAGCATCATCACTCGCCCATGCGGTCCTCACAAGCTTGCCCGTGCCATCCAAAAGTGCTTGGATGCACGAACAAGCAGAAGCCCAAAACAACGCCAAATTGACTTGCCAGAGCGTCCTATCAGAGCCTCGAAGACATTGCTCTCCGAATCGAATGCAATCCCCGAGGAAAAGAAAAAAGCCTTCGATGATTTCGGTGAGACTCCGGATCTGACTGACGCAACGAGCTCAATTGTCTCGAATTCAGTGAAGTCGACACCATCGCAAAGTACCTCGGAAATGACGGACTTTATGTCTATTACCATTGCCCCCCCTTCTCCGCTTGAATCTCCATGTGTGCCGGCAGCAAGCCCAATCAAATCGGATCGTCGCGCACGAGTCCTGGTGGTCGACGACAACCCTATCAACCTCAACCTCATGCTTACATTCATGAAGAAACGCCAATTAACGACTCTCGACTCCGCAGAGAATGGCCAACTTGCGGTTGACGCTGTAGAACGCACACCGCAAGGGTATGATATGATTTTCATGGGTAAGTTTCTCCGCATTCATCTCAGTTAGCGCATTTGGCTCACACTTGGATTGCAGATATTTCCATGCCTGTCATGAACGGGTTCGAAGCTACACGCGCCATCCGTGCCATTGAGAAAGAACGCGGTTCAGAGTGCGCCACACCAGCAATTATTATCGCTCTTACGGGGCTGAGTAGCTCACGCGATGAGTCCGAAGCCCTTGCTTCGGGCATTGACCTCTTCCTCACGAAGCCAGTCTCTTTCAAGGGTGTCTCCAAACTTCTCGATGACTGGGAGGCACGGACGCTGTCTGATATTATTCCGCCTCTCGCTCCCTGATTCGAACATTACGCACACTACGTTATGGTGTCGACATTCCAGGTCCATCGCAATGGACACGCCTCCAAAAAGCCCACGTGACATCCATTTGCCTTCCTATTTTATCATACGGTTCATGTACCAGACATATCGTGGGTTTCTACTCTGGGAGGCGTTTGTTCTTCTTTGGTTTTATTAGGTCACTTCTTGGTGTTCGGTATATATATTTGGATTTCTCCGGCTTTTCATAGCTCGGTTCGGTCCGAGTTGATTTTATCTCTTCGGTCCTTTTATGCATGCGATGGGATTGCATTTGCTCCACACACCGACTTGAAAACATGAGTGATATCCCATTTGATTTGATACCACATGGCATGATATAATATGGCATTTATGATGAAATAAAACTATAGAGACAAGAATTGCACTTATCTCAACATATTCGGGGCTGATTCTGGGCATAGCCGGGTAGATAAAGATATAGCACTTATCTTTCGTATATTATAACTGTGTTACGCTACCTACCAATCATGTCACTCATATCACAATTATATCTTAAATCTATCTAATGAAGCCGCCAAAGGCTCAGTTGCCCTGACATCGTTTAACGTGAACTTTGAGGATGTTAATATCTCTCTACCAGCCACTTCCGACGTGTCTTTTCATCCATCGCGTTGAGTTTCTCGCTTTCTGCCCGCTTTACCATGATGTATTTTTTCACTAAATTGGGACCGAGCAGCTCTTGCAGGGTTTGGTTAGATGCTAGCGCATCGAGGCTCTGGGACAGGGCAGTTGGGAGCTTTGTTGTGATTCCCAGGGCGCTCCGCTCGGCATCGGTGAGGGTTGCTGCGTCGTCTGTGCATCCAAGTTAAAGGTTAGCGAGCCCTCGATACGCGTGCCATTCGGGATGAAGAAGGGGCATACGTCTACAATCCTTGGCAGTGAGCGGTCTATCCTCCGTTACACCGGCATATCCTGCAGCGAGGAAAGCCGACATTGCGAGGTACATATTAGCCAAGCCGTCCAGGGATTTGATTTCAAAGTGGCCTGGAGAGATCTTGCGGATAGGTGCCTCGCGGTTTTGGGTGCCCCAGGCGACCCATTCACTTCCGGACCAGATGCCTGATTTGACGCGGTCGTAGCTTGCGTCGCTGGAGAGGGTGAATGCGACAATGGACTGGTAGTGATGGAGGACACCGGCAAGAAAGGAAGCTTCTTTAGTCGGTGGGGAGATGGAAATGTGCGCGTGGGAGGCTGTGCCGGCGGCGAAGGAGTACGGACGAGGATGGAGGGTGGCACGAAGGCCATGTCGCTCGGCCACGCAAGTGATCACCTGCCTGGCTTTGATGAGAGTGTCTACCGCGGCGACAGGGGAGTCGGGAGGAAGGATGAATTCAAATTGGCCGGGAGCGGATTCGGCATGGAATTGTTCAAGATGGATGCCGATAGATGCGAGGGTATCAGCAATCTCCTCGAGTACTGGAAGCATGCGGCGGGTTTCGCGCGTCATTTGGGACCAGGAGTGGTTTGTAGTAGCGGCACCCCAATCTCCTTCACCAGTGGATGGGTCAGTTGTCGGTCTGAGGAAGACGACTTCTATCTCGAAGCCACAGGCGGCTTTGATGTCGAATTCGTCCTGCAATTTCTTCGTTATGGTCTGTAGGGTTGTACGTGGGCATTCTTCCAGCGGCTCTCCGCCGTCCGTCTTCCACCAGGTCATTACAGTGGCGCTTTTAGAATCCATCCCGACATTCCGGCGAAGAGATGAAAGGTCCGGTATCATGTAAAACTGGCCAGTAGCCGAACCACCAGCGACTGAATCATCCTGCATCATCCACAACACGGCCACACAGATACCAATACGGCGTTTCCTGTGTGCAATCTTAGCAAACTCCAGAATCGGAAACATACGCAGGCGGACTGTGGCAGTGTAATCAACAAATTGCATCCATATATACTTCACATCCGGATTGCTCCGGGTAAAAGCTTGCAGCATGTCAGTTGATGGCACGTGGGAAAGTGAGTTGACCACGGATAAGGACGATTCGCAATCGACTTGCTCGTTCAGTTCGTACAACCGGCTCGAGTTGTAAAAGAGTATATCAACTGCAGCTTGCTTGGCTTGTTCAACTGTGAAGTCCCCATACTGGACGTAATCAACAAAAACCTATGCAAACGCAGGGGTTAGAGCATGACACCCGTGACAGAGGGGGGTTGGACCTTTTCAAGAACGTCACGGAATTGCTTATTAGCCAGCCAAAAGGTTTCAGGAAAGAAATGACCGTCCGTGCTCCAAAGCAAGCGGGTGGTGGGAACAATCTCTAAACTTTCCCGAATGATAGACTCTTGTGCATCCCGGCTTACCATGGGAAAGACTTCTCCAAGGTCCAAATAGACATTGGGGTAGACACAAGCTAGATAGCCAGCTTCGCGAGTGTAGGGGTACGATGAGTGCAGCAGAACAAAATCAACCTCAGGATACTGGGCAATAAGAGACTGCAAGTGGGCGGGATTAGATCGTAACAAGTCAATGTCGTTATCGCCCAAACCGGTGTGTAGCTGCAGGGGCTTGTTGGGCTGGGTCGTCTTGGCGGCTTTGAGTAGATTGAGAGTCTGGCGAACAAGCCAGTCGTTCAGCGGCTTATCCTCCACTCGAGGAGTGGAGACGGTCGCCGTGGATATCGTTCGAGCAAAAGATTGGAGTAAGGGCTTCGTATCTTCGGCATCAGTTGCCTGAACATTTAGTCCAGTACGGTAACATATAACTGACTTGAACCCCACAACAGTAGGGTCAGCAATTGCTTCGGAAATCCGAGAAGAAAAGTCCCCATAAAAGCCCTCCCAGAGAGCTTGGAAATCCGACATGTCGGAAGATCGCGAGGGAACAGACCCCTCGCGCACAATTGCGGACAGGACGCTGGCGGCCAGAGCTTCGATGCGGACAATGCGCTTGGTGCGCGATGCGGTGAAGCGATCATGCCAGTCAAATGGCTCGACGTCTTGGTCGGTCAGAAGATCGTCGAGAAGAAGGACATGTGTTCCTTCCAGGCACTGGCGGATTAAGCCCTCGTAGTCATTCTGGATGAATTGGTCTCGGGCCACCTTCAGCTGGTTCCAGTTGGACGATGAGCACCGGTACAGAGAAGCGAGCTGGACTGCCGCGCGGTGGAACGGTAATGTAGAGCTAGAATTGATTAGAGCGACACCTTGAGCTTCGGAGACGATCTGCTCAAGCGGATATTTTGTATAGTCGCTGGCAGCAGCATGTGAGAGGATGTTATGAGCGTGGTTGTCGATGAGAGGGTGTGCTTGGATAAGTTGGCGAAGAGAAGCCAGAGAGCCCATGGCGAACTAGAGCAAAACACGGCAAAATGGAGCAAAAGGAAGCGAAACTTAAAGGCACGATATGGTTGATTGAGAAAGAGAGGATATGAGAAAAGAGGTGGAAAGTGGGAACGTGAAAGGGGAAGAACGAAGAAGCAGCGCGTCAAGTACGAGCTGAGGGCGAGGATGCTCCAGTTGCCTGATTGGGACTCTCATGTCAGCGGAGGTGCCGATCAGCAAACCCACGGAGTTGCCGGGCGGAGTAGTTCGACTTGAAAAGCTGAAAACCACCCCTTCAAGGTGCCCAGGGGCCGAATTTCAAATCTACAAAACAGGAATCTTTGACGAGTGCCGCGGAGACCAAATTCGAGGGTCGATCCTAGCGCCATGCGGGCCTGAAGTAACGTGAAGCGCTGAAGCCTCGCCATGGGCCAATAGTACCGCGCAGTAGATACATGTAGTCCCAGGTACCTAAGCGAGTCACAAGGTACGAATAAACAAAGATCTACTAGGTAGATAACAAGATAGAAATGCTTCTCAATTTAGATCCCAACTTGCTCCCTTGACTTCTGCCTAGTACTGCCCCTCAATCGTAAGCGTCCCTGTCTTGGTCACCAGATACTCGTTCACAGCCACTTCCTTTCCGCTCTCTTTGCCATACCCAGACTCCTTGATACCTCCGAAGGGTGACTCGGCCGCAGAGGAGTTACCTGTGTTCATACCAATCATACCGGCCTCCAGATTCTCTAGCAGCCTCCACATACGGTCAATGTTCTTGGTAAAGGCATAACTGGCCAGCCCCATGCTAGTGTCGTTGGCCAACTGGACGGCCTCATCCTCCGTCTCGAAGCGATACAAAGCGGCAACAGGAGCAAAGGTCTCTTCACGCGACACCAGCATCTCCTTGGTCATATCCTTCAAAATAGTCGGCTCAAAGAAGTAACCTTTCGTGCCTTCGACTTTCTTGCCACCAAGAATAACTTCCGCTCCGAGGCGTTGCGCATCTTCAACCTGGCTGATAGCCTTATCGATGCTGCGCGGGGTAGTGAGAGGCCCCATGGTGGTACCATCGCTAGCACCGTGTCCGACCACTAGCTTGGCAGTCCGCTCCTTGAGCAACTGCGCAAATCTTTCGTAGATTCCTGCCTGTACGTACACTCTGTTGGCCGTAATACATGCCTGGCCAGCATGGCGCCATTTGAGCGCCATAAGCTGATCCAGTGCCTGATCAACATTCGCATCGTCGAACACCAGGAATGGACAGTTTCCACCCAGCTCAAGTGTTACCTTTTTCAGACCATGAGCGCAGTGTGACGCGATAAGCTTGCCAATCCTCGTTGACCCAGTGAAGGTAACCTTCTTCACTAGCGGATGCTTACACAGCGCCTCGCTAAGTGGCGGGGTATTTTCCAAGTCCGTTGTGAGCACGTTGAAGACGCCTGCGGGGAATCCAGCTTTTTGTGCAAGGTGTGCCAGTACTAATGCCGTCAATGGGGTTTCTGGGCTGGGCTTAACAATCATCGTGCAACCAGCAGCAAAGGCTGCGCTAGCTTTACGCAGAACCATGGCGATTGGGAAATTCCAAGGAACGAGGGCAGCTGCGACACCAATTGGTTGTTTGACAGTAAAGACACGCCGGTTCGGCGCGGCGGGTACAGCGATAGTCCCTTGGATGCGCTCTGCTTCACCAGCGAACCACCAGGTAAAGCCAGTCGCGTAGTCAATTTCGCCGTAAGATTCGGCTATTGGCTTTCCTGTCTCATGGGTGAGGATCTTGGCCAGGTCCGTCCTAGCCTCTCGGATAAGGGTGTCCCATTTTAGGAGCCACTGTGCACGTTGACGAGGGTTGACTTTCTTGAACTTCTCAAATGCATCGTGAGCCACTTGCACAGCGGAATCAACATCTTCGGCAGAGTTCGAAGGGCAGGAAGCCCAGGGGATATCGGTACCGGGGTCTACAACAAGTTAGTATGCAGAATCCCAAGAAAGTCGCTGTAAAGCTCACCGACGACCTCAAACCGTTTTCCACTCTTCGCTGTGACCCAAGAACCCCCGACAAAGGAATCGGAGCGGAGCAGATCGGGGTTGTCGACCTAGAACGTTGTTAGTGACCAGATTATGGCTCCAGTATCCTAGATATCGAAGATGACTTACGTCGAACGGCAGTTTGTATTCTTGAGCCATTTTAGCTATCCAGATAGACCGGCTTTGATTCTGGAAGAGCCCGGGATTTATTCGAAGCGAGGGAAGAGAAACGAACAGAAAGAGGAGAAGAGATTCGGGACCCCGCACCCCTCATATATATCGGCTTCTCGGTCTTCTCGGCGAATCGCCGGCAGTTAGTTGGCGCCGCAGCTTCTCCAATTTACCTTAATTCTCAGATCCGTTTACTTGAGTAGGCTTTTTCTTCGGGGTTGTAGAGACAAATGATTTTTCCTTTCGATAATGCACAATGGTCAGAAATAGATTGCGGGCTCCAGCTCCGCTAGTCGCTCTGCGCGGCCTTCCCTCGGGTATCCCTCAGACTGACGCTGGTGAGTGTGAGGATGCCTGACACGACTCAAGAAAATAGTTGATGCAGGGACGTCCTTCTCCCCGGGCGCTGTGCCCCCCGTGTCCGGACTCCATTCCGATGGCGCATCGCCCCCGGTATTTCCAAACACTCGGGCCTTCTCCGCCCACCATTGCTCCAGATTGTCAGGATCAATCAGCGGCAATCGCGCCCATTCGTTCACAGCTGCAGCTCTCGACGGAGTCGGTTGTGGAGAATTGACTATCGTGAATGGCCGAGGCGAGATGGTCCGCAAATAAGCGTATGTACTATATAAAGCTCGTTCTGTGGCTGCTAGTCGGTTTTCAAGATGGGTTATATAGCCTTGTGGAAGGCCGCTCGAGTGTTGTTAGTCTTTTGTCGCGCTTGAGGAATCGTACAATTACCGTTTTCCACTCTCGGGGTACACGCATCGAGCCGGATCAGCGCACTGTGAGCAGACTGGCCTATGCTTGTTAGCATAGGTCAAGGTGAGTTCTGGTCTGGAAACCGACAAAATTCGATCGCACTTTGGAGTGTCAGTCCCGGCGATCAGAAAGGGAGTGGAAGGAGAAAGCTAGGAGCAAAGACCTTGCATTTCTTCTGTCGACAAGGCTCGCAAGCGATTGGATTCTGCTTCTCTGCCATTTTGACGGAGAGAACAATTGTAAATAAGGAAATGGCAGCTGGAAAAAATTGGGGCGTTGCTTGTGATTCGAGTGAAGATCGTCTTCTGGATTTGCGGGGAAGTTTTATTTGAATAAATACAACCACCGGTTGGGAAAATCCAAGTGCCGAGTCTTGACCTCAATCGGGTCCTCTTCTTTTCTTTTTCTTCAGCTTTCCTGCCTCTGCTTGCATGCCTCTTCAACCGACGCCATTGTTGTGACCTATTTTTATTCATGGACTCTGGCAACTCCAACCATGGTTCTCCTTCCAAACGCCAGAAGCTCACCCCTCGAGCTCACGAGTTCGGGGTGATGCGCATGTCCACCGACAATGGATCCGCATCCTTCCTAGGCTCATCAAGCGGGATTCATTTCATTCGCGTCGTCTACAATGCCTTCGCCCGTCGGTCGGCCCTTCTGAATCGGCCCCAGCAGCCATCGAAAGATACCCAAGTTCCGGGTGAAGATGACCAGCTGCACCATCAACACCACCAATATCGTCCGGACCTGTGGCTGCCACATGAACTCAACACCCAGACACACGCAATTCTGTATCCTTTCGATAGACTTGTTCAATGGACCCGAGGCTACTTTCACAATTGGCACCCAATGTTTCCTTTTTGTTCTGGTCCAGCATTCCTTATAATCCTAGAGCTCATCAGTCGAGATGGGTTCGGCAGTCTCTCTGCGGCAGATGGCGTCCTTGTCCGCTCAATCATCTCAATTTCCTTGATGGATCGTCGCCAGGACAGTTTCCCTAGTTCCCAAATCCCAGTTCCCTCGGAATTGGTCTTTCGTTCTGTCCACCAGGCTCTGGAGAGTTTGCATGCTCTTTTGTGCGAGGCACCGACTATTCCGATTCTCCAGGCAGCTTTTAGCGTCCAGCTTTTTCTTACCTCTCTTCTCCGACTCAATGCCGCCTCGCGTGTCGGCGGTGCCATCATCCGAACAGTCTTCCACCTGGGTCTACACAGGTGCCCTGGGCGCTTTTCAGGGTTCAGTTCGGAAGAGGCCGCTATTCGCCGTCGGCTATTCTGGTCTGTCTACTGTCTCGAGCGATACCTCTCGCAGGCGCTGGGTATTCCCTTAGGGATTCGCGATGACGATATCGACGTGTGTTATCCTAACGTAGAGATGCACGGCCCCGCGACAGAAGAAGGTGCGTTTTACCCCTTTCTCTAAAACGCCTTCTCACTTTTGGCTGTTAGACCACAGACTCCGCTTGTTGGGTCACCTCGCTAGATTCGCCCGAGTCCGAGGACGCATTATCGAATTACGCAACAAGTCCATCCTCCACAGAGAGGAGCTCATTGATGCGACTCAAATTCACGGAGAGCTAACGCAGTGGTGGAATGAAGTCTACGACGACGTCTACCCAGTTGAGCCCGGCGAGGACAATACACACCCCACGTCCATGATCACACCATTCCACAGCCTTCTCCTCACAATTCTCCGTCATGAAGCCATCATCGCCATGAATCGCCCGCTGCTAGCAACCGAGGCTTCTTCCCCTGAATATCGCACCGCATTACAAATATGCATCGAATCATCACGGTCACTATTAACGACACTACGACAATATCTCTCCGACCCGTCCGGGTCCTCGATCCCGCTCATATGGCCGTCATTTACCTGGGCCGTCTGGATGAGCTGCCTAATTCTAATATACGCCGCTTGGGAAAGCGAGTTTACCGCATCTCTAGCATCTAGGTATCTATCCTTTCTGAAAGCGCGTCTACATATGATGAAAGTAAGCTGACGAAGGGGAAAAGATATGCCAAAAACGGTCTTTCCATCCTTCAGAACCTATCTCGCCGCGGAAACACCTGGCCGCAAACGTGTATCGAAGCGATTCGAGACCTTGATTCTGCTCTCACAGTCCCAGAGCAACAAAATCCAAGCATGCTCGCCACGACCGATCCAAAGACCAAGGACAAGGAGTCAGCCACCACAACCTCCGATGCGATCGATTCTGGCATTGCATTTGGAACACCCCAACACCACCATCTACAACAACAACAACCCCTTCCAACTCCAGCATCCGGAGACGTGCTTCTCCAAAGTGCAACTCCCCTACCATCCGCCGTCACAGGCAACCAATGGAGCAACTCATCCCTGATCTTCGGAAACCAAGCAATGAACAATCTTGGCACCGGACTGGGCCTCGGTCTCCCAGAATTCTCAATAGGAGGGGAAGGAAATGCCGCAGGAGGCGGAGAGACATTCGGCATAGGCGACTTATGGAGCCTGGCAGACGGGCCATGGTTGATTCATGAGAACTTCGATCTTGCGGAGAATTCGAATGTACCATCTAATCCTAATTTGGTCTGATGTAAACCTACCAAAACTTAACAACAGTTTGCTACTGTGTTCAATTTATTGAAGACCTAGGTTTGGTAAGTAGCAACGAATATGCATCAGAACTGATGTCTTGTTCTCAGCGTCGCGTGGTGGAAGTGGATCAGTCGGACAAAGACATGTCCGGGCGGACTTTTCTTGCCCGATGTGGGGAGGGGGGGGAAACTCGGGGATTCAATCGGCGAAAAGTTATTTATACGTCCTATTTCCAGTCTGGAGGATCCGAGCTAGGAGAAAAAGAAATAATCGCTTCAGATCACACATATTATTCTTTTCCCTACACAAGGAAACCGAGACAATGGCCAAGTCATACCGAATCGCCACTATCCCCGCCGACGGCATTGGGCCCGAGGTCATCAACGCTGGCGTCGAAGTTCTCGAGGCGCTGGCTGACAAGCTGCAGAGCTTCAAGCTAGACTTTACGCACCTTGACTGGAGCTCTGAGACTTTCAAGCAGACGGGTAAGTACATTCCTGATGGTGGACTGGAGGAGTTGAAGAAACAAGATGCTATTCTGTTTGGAGCTGTTGGAGCGCCTGGTAACTCTACCCCGCCTCTAATGTTGGTTGATAAATATAAATAAAGAACTAATGAGTGTAGATGTTCCGGATCACATCTCGCTTTGGGGGCTCCGCCTCGCTATCTGCCAGCCCCTCCAGCAATATGCCAATGTCCGCCCCACTCGTGTCCTTCGTGGTACACAGTCGCCTCTGCGCGACTGCAATGTTGGAGACCTGGACTGGGTGATTGTCCGCGAGAACAGCGAAGGAGAGTATGCCGGACAAGGTGGGCGCTCGCACCGTGGACACCCCTGGGAAGTTGCGACTGAGACGGCCATCTTCTCCCGCCATGGTGTGGAACGTATTATGCGATTTGCGTTCGAGACGGCCGCCAAGAGGCCAAGGAAGCTGTTGACTGTTGTGACTAAGAGCAATGCGCAGCGCAATGGTATGGTTTTGTGGGATGAGGTCGCGAACATTGTTGCCAAGGACTTCCCTGAGGTCACTGTGGATAAAATGCTCGTTGACGCCATGACGACGAGAATGGTTCTCAAGCCCGAGAGTCTTGACACAATAGTTGCTAGCAACTTGGTATGTCGCTCGTTTCTTAGGCCGAGCCATTGAAAGTCGCTGACAATGTTCTAGCACGCTGATATCCTGTCTGATCTTGCTGCTGCGCTCGCTGGATCTATCGGTATCGCGCCCACCTCGAACCTCGACCCAACACGCCAGCACCCGAGTATGTTCGAGCCCATCCATGGCTCTGCGTTTGACATTACAGGCAAGGGCGTCGCAAACCCAGTCGCTACCTTCTGGACGGCCGCAGAGATGCTCGCCTGGTTGGGCGAGGAAGCCGCCTCAGAAAAGCTGATGCAGTGCGTTGAAAAAGTGTGCGAGACTGGTGTCCTGACAGCAGATCTCGGCGGAACCGCAAAGACCGTTGAAGTGACGGCTGCCGTCGTCGAGGAGATCAAACGCATGAACTAAGAACGCCCCTCATGTATGATATGTTGAAAATGATAGAATAGAACGCACAGACTGATGATAAGCCTCAATGTCTTGACCATTTCCACCAAGACCGTGATCGCTCAAGTCGGATCTCTCGCTCTTTTCGTCTGAGCACCCACTGCTCTCTTTCCTTTGGCGATTCCAGGCGACGGATTTCTCTGCCGCGTTCGGGGAATTGCTCAACAGACAACGATCGTGAGATACGATCAGCAAGTTCAACGATTCCGAGTGCGATCGGTACGAGAAGGAGGAGCCCCCATGAGTAAAGCTCACCAGAGTACCGCTCTAGTAAACGGTAAAATGTCTGTTCCGTCTTCAAGGCAAGAGTGTAATTTGGATTAGAGTTCACTTTGGATAGGTTTTTCTCGATGAACATTCCATGCTCAATTTGCGAGCCGCGATCGGGGTTTGAGGTTGAGATCGCGTGTTCGAGGAGAGGTTCTTGTTGTTGAGGCGAGCTCAAGCCAGAGGAAACAGGGTGGATGGGAATAGCGATAGATAAAGAAACGAGGATAAAAAGAACCAAGGCTTTCATGGTGAATAAATGGGGGGAATGACTTGGACGAAGACCCTGAGCTCCTGCATGAGTTAAGCTTCTACTACTCTACTTATACCTGCAACGCGGTTTATTATCGGTGGTCCCTGCCTCTGCTAGTGTCTCGTCCGCTCACAGCGCACCCACCAACCCCGTGCGGGTTCCAGGACCGCGATTGGCTAGAGCGTACGGATACTATAGGTAGGTACCTACAACTTGGAACCACGGCAGTCCTTTCCACAATGTTTGATAAGGTTAAAATTAATAGTCATTATTAGACGACAGCTTGTAAACTCTCCTTATTCAGTCACCAGGTCCAGCACAGTCAGCACATCGGCGCATCACTGATCGGGCCATGACTCCGGTCTGCAACACCCGCCTGCATCGCCTTGAGATGGCGGAAGTCAAAGGTATCCTCTCCCAAACTCCAAGCCATCACTCCCCCCAGCTGCTCCGCGTCTACAATGTCATTGAATTTTCGTGCAATCAATGCCGGTGTATCCCAGGTCCAGAACAGATCGGTCTCGGCATCAAGATAGTACTGGCCGCCCTGTTCCTCATCCGTCTTCCCGTCCTTCTCTGCGCGTCGCCACGATTTCGTGATGTCGAGACCCTTGCACTCGCCATAGTCGGAAAGACACCCGACGTTGCAGTGTTCATCGGTAGTTCCACTGTTGCTTGAGTCAGCCAACATTTTTAACCTTGACTTCGGTCATTGGAGGGAAACTTACCAGATTCCATACTGACTACAGCATGACCCTGCTGGGCACTTTGTTCCCTTGGAAAAGCCACAAGTACCATCGGTCGACACCTTCAAGTCAGCTGGAGCGGGTGACATGTTGACGGTCTCGAACGTCCAAGCTCCCGATTTGCCGTTGTCCGTTCCATCTGCGTTTTCCATCACCACAACTGGGCATCCGAGTGGATGGCTGTCGCAATCCGAATCTGGCTTCGTCGTGAACCATTTCGCATAATAGGCAACGCCGAGGTTGAGCTTCTCCGCTGGAGCACCAATCTTCTTGTACGCCTTGATCGTATCCAGGCAATCTGTCACGCCGCTGTGGTGCATGGTGGCGTTGTTTCGCCTGTTCATCAGGTCGTATGACATTACGTTGATCATGTCCACGGACTTGAAGATTTCCGGACCCTTCTCCTTCGTATACGCAATCATATCTCCCCTCTTGCCTGGTGTCGCGATAGAAAGAATTTTCTCGATACCAATAGCCTTGCGAATAGCGGCAAGGAGCAAAGGGAATGTCTCGATTTCAGAGACCTTTGCTGAGTTGGGAACCTGCTTGTAATCCTGTCCGTTGCCACCCGGGTACTCCCAGTCGATATCAACCCCATCGAAACCAGTGTTTTGTAACATGGCTGCCACGTTCTTCGCGTACAATTCCCTGGAAGCCTCATCCTTTGCCCCCGCAGAGAACCCAGAGGAGTCGCCCCATCCGCCCAGCGCGATCATGATCTTCGTCTCCGGAGAGAAGCGGCCACGCATGGTTGAGACCGGCTCAAACGGCTCGAATGCAGGCGGATTTTGAGAGGTAAAGAGGTCAGATTTCGCGAATCCCATGATAACGTGCGAGATTCCCTGTGTTTTATCCTTGCCAGGTAGGCCATTTGTATGCCACCTAAGAAGGAATTAGCTTACACCATATCTCGAGGCAAGGGAACATACTCATCAATATACATAGCGAAGCGTAAAGCCGCAGCGCACTGAAAGGCCGCCAGGGCCAGGATAGCGTGTTTGAGCATAATGAACAAATGGTATGAAGCTTTTCTCTTGTGATATGTATAAAAATTCAGAAGGGAAAGCCAATGACGTATTTATACCCCTCCAAATCTCAGGCTCATCAAAGCAACTCAAGACTGAAAGACAACTAGAGCTCAGGGCGCTTGCGGTTTCCAATGTCAAAGGAACGCGCCATGACAGGGGGGCGCGAATGCACCAATAAGTAGGACAAAGACGGTCCAAAACAGTTTCCCCTCAGTCGGGCTGCCATTACGGAATGTGTAGGCATAGCAACAATCTAGGGTGTGGGGAGAAAGAGGTGGTCGGTCTTTGTGTGCTTGTCTCCTCGTCGTCAGTGTTGACGGTCGGTATCCTGCATAGATAGTGATGTCAACCCGTCAATCGAGCCCAAAGAACCTGGATAGTACTCATAGTGCCCTTCTTCAGACGATCTTTCTTGGACTTAACTCAGTTTGGGGTTTGTGTGTTGTGTGTCGGGTGAATGTCGGGGGCGGTTTCGCGTCGCGCATACCAGAAACAAATGCGCATTCCGAACCCAGTATGTATGTTCTAGGCTGCGCCGGTTTGGAGTACGTACCAAATACTGTAGTACAGGCGCCAAGGGAATTAAACTCAGTTGAATCGTAGTAAGCATGCCAGTTCGATCGGGCAACATCAGAGAAACCGCCTGTGTTGTGTAACAGTGTCAGATATGTGCTGGGATAACATACTACTCCGTCTCAAGGTCAGAATAGAAAGAATTGGTGTCGTTATTTATACAGCTAATGATAATATTGGATACAGGGGCATCCGCCACTGCACGGGCGGTAGCAAGCGGTCTCAGTCCCAATGGCGTCGTATAATCGGCCTGGCAGGATCCCATGGCCCTGAGACCACATTCTTATACTTTTGGAGACTAATGAGCCACCAACTACAGCCACCCATCGTGAATGCCGTAAGGATACTTCCTAGGAAAGACCCAACGACCGCTCCCGCCCATCCGCCTCGCAGTGTAATCCCGACGGCACCGCCGGCGACAATGACCAATGCCAGGGTCAAGAAGATATGGCCAGTCCATGAGATGTGTCGTAGCTGCCGCCGGAATATGGGGAACAGCCCAAACACCTCAATGGAGAAGAGCATGAGGCTGAATACGTGTGTAGTTGATGGGAGACGAGACGCAAGTACTGTCGATGCCATGACAGCTGCGTTTGTGGATAGAGAAGCTGGGAATTTAGTGGCGCCAGCGCCTTCCCCGCTTCCGTAATCGAAGGAAAATATATTCATGATCAGTAGCCAGCAGCTCATGGCCCAGATGGAGTCACTCGCGGTGGATTTGGTGAGAGACTTGAGGATAGGGCTGAGTCCGAGCAATGAAAAGTATATAAGAAATGCCGACTTCACAGTGGACAGTCGCTGCCGGTTCCGTGACAGGAACGACGAAGAGTGATATATCAATTGCCACTGTGACTCGGAACGTTCATCCTTCCCGTTCGCATATCCAGTTGGAGGTGGGCCTGGATCCTGGGTCGTAAAGGAATCAGCGCTGAGCCCTGTACTTTGACGTCTGAGTGGTACGCCTGGTTCATTTCGTGCCATGCTCAATCCAAGTCCATGAACTTGGTTCTCCTTCTCTCCGTTTGCCCGAGAGTTGGCTGGAATCACAGAGCTCGTCATGGAGCTAGAACTCGACCCGTCATCGGCCTCCATCGCTCGCTCAGCTGCCCTTCTATTCTCCGCATGTTCCGTGAACGCCCACCAGTCCCATAAAACCCAGCCAACAGCGGTCCCGACACTGCCCCAGCAGACAACAGAGACGGGACTCACCCGACCCTGAACGATCCCGACAAAGCAGCAGATGAAAATGACCACCGAGCAAACATGTTGTACAATGACAGTTGAATCAGCGACCAATGGCCAAAAATCGTAGGGACGCACGCGGGGGTTTCTCTGAAGGTGATCGAGGAACGTTTCGGTGTCGGTGTAATTATCTGGGTCTATTTTTCGAAGAGGAGAAAGAGTTAGCCCGGCGCAGACAAAATAGACTCGATATTTCAGGTTTGGGTATGCGTACAAGACTGTTTCACCCAAAGCAACTTCTTCCAGGCACCCTTTCGCCGTCTCCGAACACCAGTCCCTCGTAGCTTACGATTCTCCTTTCGGGTAGCAGCTCCTGGCACCGCGGGCGGTGGCCGCAGGGCAGCGACGGAGGCAGCGGTAGGGGTGTTCGCGCTCAGCGGCCGAATTGACTCTTCATAATTCGAGCTACCGGGCCGAGTACGAAGAAGAGATGGGGAGTAGTAGGCATCCTCAGGGGCGAGGCGAGTGGGATCGGGAAGGACGCGGTGTTCCGGAGGAGGCTTTAACCCACCCGCGCGATATGGATGGGTTTCGACAGGGACTGGGGGAGGAACGGGAGTGGGTGACTCAGGGTTGGAAGGCATCGAGTAGGCCCGGTAATTATTCGCGAAGCATGACGGTCGTCTTGAGATAAGTCCAGTTCAAATTGTCTCTGCGGAGCCGTGGACAGCTAACATCTTGGGAGAGGGATTAAACTCGTGGGCTAATAATGCTGGGCCACCGCAGGGTGTCCAGGTGCAGTTTAGTGCCTTCCGCTTTAGGAATGGTGATCAGCTTAATTCTATTGGAATAGTACGAGTACTTCTCCAAATATTTTGATTCTTGAATTTTGTATCTTCATGTCTAATCAAGACTACATATTAAGTACACAGTGTGAGTCACGAACGTATCTACGACCTGACAAGTCCGACTTCGATGGTCAATGGCTTGCCCAACGCTGATGCAGCCTCTTGAGCCTGGCGCAAAAGAAGATTAAATTCACCCTCGCTCCCTGCGAAAATATAGTGCTGGTCTGGGCGCGAAGCAATTTGACAGGACAGGACTTTGACTTGAATGGCGTCGTCGAATATAGAAAAGAATGCGCTCGCTTTCTCAAAAAGCTCCCTGCCAGTCTTGCATTCGTCCTCAGGGAACTCACGAACGTTTTGTATCCTAAACTTGAAAAAGGTCAATTTGAACCTCAGTTCCAGCTTGTTGGCTGGTAATGCTTCCGCTCCATTGCTCTGGCTGCTTGCGACAGTGGGTTTCTGATTGACGTTTGTTTTCTTCTCTTCCTCCTCCGCGTCGGGTTCTTCCTCATCAGTCTCTTCATCCTCATCGGAGCTATCCGTCTCTTCCGAGCTAGATGAGGAGCTCTCCCGCTGGTCTGTCTGGTGTCTTTTGGCGGGAGTCGCGTTGATTGATTCTTGAGTGGCGGTTCGTTTTCGTGTTTCCGACGAAGGCGATGATCTAGCCTCCTGCACAGTAGACGCTGGCTGACTCTTCTTGTGCTCATCTTTCTTGAGCAACTCCTCCAGTGCTGGCCACGCCTCCGGTCGATATGTCACATCTGGGATTTTGGAATTCGCAAAATGCCGTACAATAGAGGCCTCTTGCTCAAACCCCTGTCTGATACCTGACCAAGCTCGATAGTAAGACCCGTGCTTCCTGGAGCCCGGAAATAGACTGGAAACGAGCTTGGTAGAATTGTCGGGGTAATGCGCAACAAGGACTCCGTAAGCGACGGGCGTTGAAATTGAGAACTCTGTCATCTTCACCCCCTTACCCTCTCGATCATATGCCTGTGTGACCACCGAGCCTCCTCCCTTTTTCTGGTAAAAATATTTGCACGGTGGTATCTCTCGTCCCTTTTTTTCATGCCATTCTTCGAGGAGAGTCTTCAGCGCGGGTGGAAATAGGACTGTGTTGGACCCGGGCCGGGGTTCCACGGTCACTCGAAGCATGGACCGGCCGGATGGGCTAGTATTGGTTGATGAAGCTGTATTTTCCGTGGATCGTGTGTTATACGATGATCGCCTGCTAGTTGGCGAGCTCGCCGGCGCATCTAATCGAACCGAGGCTTCGCGCTCTCGTTTGATCACCACTCGGCGCTCGGAGGGCGCGTTGCGAGAAGCTGTAATTGGGAAGACTTGAATTAGCGAGGCTTCTAGAAAGCGGATCTATCGGCACTCAATAAAAAGCTAGGACTTACTTGTCTCCATGGCTGCTGCTTGATCGTCTTTGGTTGAGAAGGTAAACAGTTGAAATTAACCCCGCAAGTAATGAACAATTTGACTATGGTAGGACATAGACAAGAGCACTGGAAGGAGAAGATGACAATCCTTCATGGCCAAGCAGTTGAGCTGAGCTCGCGAAGGAGAAGAAAAAAAGTAACCGCTGAGCACTGTCTGCAGCGCAACCCTAAATGCTTGGCAATGTTTTCGTCGGACGTGATTGTCGATTGTTGGTGGTTGTGATTCGGACCAGTCAAATCTGATCCGATGTCTCAATGCTACTGAGTACGATAAGTTGGTGGGGGCTTCTTCCTACATCCAGCGAAGAAAGAGGCGTGATAAATCAATTGGAATAGTAAGAGCAGAGAATGGAATGAAAGAAAAAAAAAAGGAAGAGAAAAGCAACCGAGACGGCTCGACTTGAGAAGTGGGAGCGCTCTGCACTTCGGCGCCTGCTGGGTAAGTTCTTAGACAGGGTGTGAGACGCCCCGACCGGCTTAGGAGAATCGATTTTCATCTTTGAAGCTCTTGTTAACGCTATAATATTCTGGTTTAGCAAATCTTCTCTATAATTGTTATCCTCTATTCCTGATAGTTAAACGAAAGATGAGAAGACCAGGTGCTTTTCGCAAGCAAGCGCATAAACAGCAATGGCCAAATGGAGGCATCAACACCATGCAAACGCAAGAAAAGGAGACAGGGATCTAACTGAAATTCCAAAAAAAAAGGTGAAAAAGAGGACGAGAAAAAGGAACCATTACCATGTACCCAGTTGTATACAAACGCGCCCTCGCAGATGAAAAAGTCCTAGAGAATCCGGCCTGCAGATATAAAGAGTTTCAAATCCGACTAGCATAAGGAGACGGTAGGTGAGACCACGAAGCACGGGAGGGTGTCCTCGTGGTCTACGGGTATCAAACGCGTAAAAGTGGTATACGGACTGCCAAATGACTTGGCGCCGTATTGTTCAAGCATAGCTGAACTGGTGTACTCAAAGACCATTAGCCAGCGTTTGCTCGTCAACGCTGTTTCTGCGACCCCAATTGACTGGCTTCCGACGGAGGAACGCACCGACGGCGCCGATGTAGCCCTCATGGCGAAGGAAGTAAGCTTGCTTCTCGCCCTTGGACCAGAAACGGATTGCGTATGACAATGTGTTCATGGTTTGGCGATGTCCGCGAATAAATGATCCACCGAAGTAGATGTGTTTGACTTGGTGTTTTTCGGACTGCAAGTAAGCGATTTGCCCAATGTTGTTACTGGGATAGTTAGCAGGGCATCATTCCAAGTTGGGTGGATTTTATGTACCTAATGGCATATAGTAAGCTTCGGCTCATGTCTTCATGTTTGAACATCGGGTCGCCATTAGAATGGTCGGAGCCGTTTTGTTGTGTATCGTCATTAGGCTCGTGCTGCTCAGCATTCTTGAGGCGGAAAACTTTGCCAAATGTACTAGCAATTGCCGTACTCTTCAATCCAATCTTTCCATAATCCATGCCATAGATGTCGCCAACTAGCATGTCCACGCCACTGTTATCCCCACGGTCCGCCATTGCTAGCATATCGTCGAAAGTCCGAGCACCAGTCAACATTGACATGATTCCCCAAAACGTTCCACCCCCCAGATGCGTGCCACCAACTCGCTGGAACTGTTTGGGGCCCGATACTTTGATCATCGACACGCCGGATCCGATGTTCACCAAGAGGTACGGGTATACATCCGGTCGGGCCTCGGCAAATTGCATCGGCTCGGTTTCGCTGTAGGTAAATATTTCGTTCGGTATCTCGGTGATGAAGAAATCAAGACCTAGGTAGACAGATGTCAGTGGATTCTTCCTTCCGGTTACATGTCCTGTGGGAAGTATTTCCGAGCCTTACCCGTAATGAGGCACTCCATCTCATCTTCCCGCATGATGTCCACGTTTAACGTTTCTTTAAGCTTATCGTAATATTTGTATGCTCCTCCACCAGTAGCCACAACACAAAGCTCATCTTTAGTGCCCTCGTTGAGCCCTTGGTGTTCTTCCTTGAGTTGTTTGATGAATTCAAGGCAGAGATCTATCCGACCGGTCTCGAAGTTGATAAAATTGAGCCGTCCGCCGTTATCAGGTGAATCCAGCTCGCGCGTGAAGTATACCAGTTTCGCAAGAGAACCGCCAATCTACGGAACATCAGAGTCAGTCGTCAGTTACACGGCTTGCTCTGTGGCGGTCGGCGAAAAGGCGATTGCGGGGAGAGGGCAAGGTGCGGGGAACCAGGGAAACAAGAAAATTTCAGGGAAACTCACATCGACAGCGACATGGCTTACCACGCCTGTGTGGTGAGGTAAACGAATGTCATGGCCTTCGTAGTGCACGCCGTCGGTTCGTACAGGACTCTTCGAACGGGGGTCATCGTCAACTATGAAGGCGCCCTTGACGTTGATTTTCACGGACCCTGGGTTGGTGATGGCTTGCTCAAGCCGAGGGGTGCGGGCGGGGGTTGGGTCTGTTGAGGACATGGCGCGGTCGCAACAGGCTTCGAGAGCAAATGGTGGGAGAATTGGCGCCAGGAAAACAGGTGATTCGCATTAGCTGCAAGAAGTAGGTCATAGATATATGAAGGAGCTGATGTTCCCATGTCGATGTTCGGCGGGACTCGATCCCGTGATGGTCCGTACGGCGTATATCTCCTTCTGCCCGGAATTTGTTGAGAGCTTGGGTGGAACCAAACTTTGAGGGGGACCGAGGATAAGCTGCTGTCTAATCAGCAAACAGTATCTATATCTCGAAAGAAGTAACCGACAGTGCTTTCCCCAGCTTAATTCACAACGTTGTATATCATTCAAGACCGTCCACTGGCTCCTGAAGGAGTCGGATCGCGGCTCAGAAATTGGGAAATGACGTCTGCCAATCCCGACCGCGTTTTGTCCTCAGGCATCGATTTTTCTGACCTGCGTGGCTTTCAAACATTGGAAACATTGCAACGCCATTGGAAGATCGTCTAACGAGATTGACACGAAGATTTAATTATATATCTGGCTGGCAGATTAACCTTGGTATCTGAGTTTCTATGCTTACACACATATAGCACAGGCACTAGAGCACTCGTTCTTTGACCCGTCAGAGATAGTCCGAGAGCGATCCCGTGGAAGACTCTCAGGGCTATAGGAAGTTGATCTCTTCTCGAGAGACTTCGAAAATAGCTAGGGAATACGCAGGACAGGTTTAAGCTTCGCGGAAGTGTGCCTGGCGCGTTGGTTGATTGCTGGGTGTAGATATCCGACAAACGCCTACCACTCGTACACCTCCACGGATGCCACAGCCGAGAAATAGGAAAAGAATCTCTCTTCATGCAAATTCGCGAGAGCTTCTAAATAATATCCTACTTTTCTCCCAGATGTTGTCAGGACGAAGCCACGTTGTTGTCTTCGAGATACGCCTTTGTCATCTGTTTTCCATCTGTGCACTTAGCCATAGCAAGATACATATAGCTAGCTAGTATGGCCTTATGATTCTCCCTGCAATTCTTCTCATTTCTTCCGTTCTCGGCTGCAGCTCACAGCTAGGGAACTGTGGTAACCCGTGGAGCCCTGGTGAAGGTGGTGGTCGCTATGAATGTGTCGGCAGCTCAAAACATGCTCAATGGCTGAGACCTGCCACTGTTGATAAAAATCTCTTCCATTTCTTCTGTTTTGTGTTCCTCTCCTCCTTTTTCCTCCTCCTTTTCCACCCCTTCTTCTTCCTTGTGTTTCTCACCTTTCTTCCTTTTCCATCATCCTTTCCTTTTCCCTAGACCTCCAGCTGTTCTAGCTAACATCTCCCTTAAAGTAAATCGTCCACAGTTCACTTAGCTCTCTCCCCGTCCATTTACATCTGATTTCATATCACTAACTCATTTTTTGGACGAGTAACAGCCCACTTCGTCGTCGTCATGGATGACTTCGACAGCTACGACACATCGGCAATGAGGGACGCCCTGGCCGATGTGACCAACGCCCAGAACAACAAGGCGAGTGATGCCTCGACCCTGGCTCGTGCAAAGGGCTGGGTAGAGCCCGAGATCTACGACTACCAGAAATACAATGCTGGACCTTCGTTGGAGAAACCTGCCGAGGAAGATGGACAGGAAGAGCCTCTCCCTGAGTGGGCTGCCAAGGCAGCGAAGTACGAGTGGAAGGATGAGTATGGAGATGTCGGACCAGAAAACCCCCAGCTCGAACAGATGCTGTTCCGAAGCGAGTTCATTAACCGTACTGGGCTCAAGATTGGAAAGTGAGTCCTCCTTGTGTTATCCTGCGTTGCAATACTGACCAAATATAGCTTGCAAAACATTGAAGTTATTGCTGAGTCTCACGAAAGACCAAGCCCTATCAAGAACGTAAGCACTTCTTTCAGCTACACGATCCGTATCTCTATTAGAGTAACACTTTGACAAGTTCGATGACGCTGGCTTGCATCCGATCATGCGTCAGAATATTCGCCTTTGTGGCTACGAGTTTCCGACCCCCATTCAGGCATATGCAATCCCTGCAGTGCTCACTGGACATGATTTGATTGCCATAGCTCAAACTGGTATGTCACCATCCTATTTCTCATACCTTCAACATGAGCTAAACTGACCAGGTTCTGGCAAAACGGCTGCCTTTTTAATTCCTGTTCTTTCTCAGTTGATGGGAAAGGCGAAGAAGCTGGCCGCTCCTCGCCCTAACCTTGCTGCCGGCTACACTCCAGGTGTAGACTCTGTGCGTGCTGAGCCACTTGTGCTGATTGTGGCCCCTACTCGGGAGCTCGCCACACAGATTTTCGATGAGGCAAGACGTTTGTGTTACAGATCTATGTTGCGGCCCTGTGTCGTTTACGGTGGCGCGCCCGTCCGTGATCAGCGCGATGAGCTCCAGATGGGCTGCGACATTCTGATCGGTACCCCGGGAAGATTGCTTGATTTCATGGACAAGCCTCACATACTGTCTCTCCGCCGCGTCAAGTATAACCATCTTCCCCTTCGTAGCGGCTTTGGCTAACCCAATTTAGGTACACTATTATCGATGAGGCAGATGAGTTACTTCTTTCGGACTGGGAGTCTGACTTCACCAAGATCATGTCTGGCGGAGGTACTGCCTTCGATCCTTGCTGTACATTGTGTTCATACTAACAACCACAGACGTGAACGAAGATGCCGATCATCGCTACATGATGTTCAGTGCAACATTCAACCGTTCTTGCCGCGAGTTGGCGAGAAAGTTCCTTTCTGATGACCACGTCCGCGTCCGTATCGGTCGCCCTGGATCTACCCACGTGAACGTTGACCAGAATGTATGTTTTGCAGTAATCCTACATGGTAGCACAGCCTGCTAACCAGATATCTCAATGCTAGATTGTGTACGCTGAGCCTCACCTGAAGAAGCAGTGTCTCTATGATCTGCTCCTCGCTATGCCGCCCAGTCGCACCTTGATCTTTGTAAACTCCAAAGGACAGGCGGATTTGCTCGACGATTACCTCTATAACCTGGGACTTCCTAGCACGTCGATCCATTCGGACCGTACCCAACGTGAGAGGGAGGACGCCCTGTAAGCCGGAGATTGACTTTCATATTCATGCCTCTTGCTAATGGACTCTAGGCGCGCTTTCCGCACTGCTAGGTGCCCTATCCTTGTGGCCACTGGTGTTTCCGCCCGCGGACTTGACATAAAAAACGTGATGCACGTTATAAACTTTGACCTTCCCAGTGTATCCTTTGGAGGTATAACCGAGTACATTCACCGCATTGGTTAGTAAAATGGTTTTTTTTGCTCCCCAAACCATGTGCACCACTACTAACACATGACAAGGCCGCACTGCCAGAATTGGCAATGAAGGACTCGCAACCTCCTTCTATTGCGAGAAGGACGCAGACATCGCCGCAGACCTGGTCAAAATATTGATTGAGAGTAAGCAGAAGGTTCCTGACTTTCTCGAACAATATAAGCCCCAGGACACCGTCGTCAACTTCCACGATGATACCGACGACGAGAGCAGCGACGAAGCTGAAAACGAGGGCAATGGCGACTCTGTAGCTTGGGGTGGTGTGCAGATCGGAGACGACCAGTCCGAGGCACCCGCAACCGCTGTCTGGGAATGAACTCACTTCATTCAAGTCCAATGGAACTTGCAAACCGGAATGCTTTTCACTACTCAGTCTGCATGTGCTCTTCCGTGGCGACTCGACAACTGTTTCTTCTGTTCTATGTCTTCAAGTTTACCTAAAAGGTAGTCCTGTATCTTGCCCAACACTTCGATACTGGTGGGTATTAGCCTTGCCTCTGTTCGATTTGAACCTTAGGTAGATCAGTTCAAGATTGAAATTGAAATACGTCCATTGACCGTTGTCTCCCTCAAAAGGCCATCTTGATCGTCAGGCAGCCACCACGGCCCGCTCCTTCCCAAGATGCGCAGGGCCAGCACTGCCAGCCGTGTGGTCAACGTCCTTCACAACATCTACTTACCGCGCCCCCTTCCTGACATCAGACTTATTTATGGGATATTTCTACATTTCCAGGGCTGCTACAAAGCGATTATGGAATCCACGGCGTCTCTCAGTCAGGCTATCCTTACCTGGTCGAGTCTCTTCGCAACGCTGAGTCCACTCATCTTGGCCTCTCCAGTCCAGCTCCTTCCACCACCCCCGATACCAGTCAATCTCACAGCTGCTGTTACACACAGCTATACTGGCCTCCCGAATCATACGAAGACCGTCACGCCTCTGGTCATTGATACGTTCGTCAACACAGACCGCAACGACCTCGGTTTCTGGCATGGGCCCAGTACCAGCTTGCCTGCTGAGAACGGCCATGGCTATGTACGACTGTTCCCCTCGGATGCGGATCAGAACTATCATACAGAGCTCGGACCTGCAACATGCTTCGACATGCGACCATACCAGCATATGTATCTTCACCTGGTGTTTTCCGGGTCTACAAATTTCAGTATCTCTTTGAACCAGCTCAACGACAAGTGTGACTCTCGCCGTAGTCCTTTTTTGGAAACGTGGGATAGCGTCGAGGCTGAGCGGTATGCCAGGGGAAATGATATATACGTACCACTGGATCATTTCGTGGTTGATCAATCTCGGACGGTCTCGGTGTCTCTCCACGGTTTTTTTTCTCGGGACAGTCTGACTATATACAAAGTGGAAATCGTTCCGGAGCTTCCATGGGGTTTCTACGTGCCCCCGAAGCTGGAAAACGGGAAGCTGTTCCTTCATTGCACAAGGCCGAACTCTTTCGCATTCGGTATTGACGATGGATTGCCACATCTTGTGCAAGACGTTATGAAGATCCTCGAGGAAGAACAGATCTTGGTCACTTTTTTTGTGGTTGGTGCTGGGCTCCGAGCTAAGGGGGCCAACTTTTCGTCTGTCTACAAGGAGATGTTACGGAGAGGCCATCAGATTGCTCTACATTCTGATACACATCAAAAGTGAGTGCCTTGCTATGATCAGGACCGTTGCTAACGCCAGAGAAGGATTGAAGGTCTCGATACTATCAAAGCTATCGACGAGGAGATTGTCCACAACATGGAGACGTTCCAGAGGGAGCTTGGTATACAATGTATGTGCTCTGTTACTTCGCATTTGCTCTCCAATCTTCTCAATTATATCGACTAATGTGGTTACTGAATGGATAGCTCGCTACTTCCGTCCCCCATACGGCACTATCGGTGCAAGAACTCGGCAGAGACTTGCAGCGTATATAAAAGACCCGAGCATCATCAACTGGAGTGTTGACGTGGAGGACTGGCTCTGGAAGGACAGCAAGACACCCGAACGGCAGCGAGATGCCTTCTTCCGGGACGTCGGTCGCGGAGGCAATCTTGTCGTCATGCATTACCTGAGTCCAACTACTGTCCGTTACTTCAGAGAGTTCATTCAATTTGTCAAAAGCCTCAACATCGATATCATGCGAGTGGATCAGTGTCTTGAGGATCCCGACAGCCCGCCAATCGACCCATTACGATACCGAAGGCCTGTGAGATACAGGGTGCAGTCGAATCGAGATCCGGGAGCTAAAGAGGAAACGGCAGGATGATAATTCTAGATCAAGTGGGGCATGTTTTGAAAGGAAGACTTGGCATTCGAGTCTGGCGATGATTATTCTGGTAGGATTAAGGCTGAAGTGTGCAGAATCACTCACCAACGCGTGATTCTTAAAACCATTCCTTATGACCCACGATGCTTCTAATAATACAGAAGTTGGTACTTTTGAAGTGTCCAAATGAATTTCGTCCGGCGAAAAAAAAAAATAGATGTAATCAGATTATAGCCCGAAGTCCGGGTGAGAACATGTAGGTGCCTGGTCCACCATCTTCTCTATCTTCTTGATGAGCCATCCAGAGCGGGCATCCGAATTGCTAGTCCCCAGGCGAGGCGTTGAACTGGTATAGCATGTTCCCCCACGCATGACAAACTGCACACAATCCGCAGTATCCTCGCAGTATGACTGACATTCCTGGAATGTAGAGAGAGTTGCCTGTTCCTGGTTGCAGAGATTATCCCAACTATCCCGGATATTCGAGAGCTCTGGGTAAATCAGCTCTTTGAACACGTCGCTATGGAGAAGGACAGGTTTTGAAGACTAGAATAAGCATAAATTAGCCAAAGAGCATTACTATCGCTTAATCAAACATTATAAGAGAAGCGTGAATACCTGCGCTAGCCTCCGTTGCTCAAAGTCATGTAAAAATCGAACGTCACTCGGGGATAGATGGTGGAATGCTACGGCAGGGAAACACCAAGGCCGGCGATAAAATGTTGTGGTGAACTCGTCGAGTTCACCGATATTTGAATTCTGGAGGATCGGCCAGGAATAGGAGAGCTGGACGCCCACGTTCGAGAGGACCTTGCCTAGTACGCAGTCTCCTGCCCAATGGGAGTCTGTGTACTCGTGCAATTCGTCCGCCCGTTCAGTGTACTCTTCCGCCACGAGCTTCATGGCTGGATTCGAGATTACGAAGCCCGATCCGCCGTGTGCGAAGATGACGTCGGCGATTTGTGTCTCTGTGCCGATGTAGTGTGGTTTTGAGGGGTCAAAGTGTGATAGCCATCCCAAAAGCGTGGACCACGAGAAATAGGTGTCAGCTTCCATAAAGACAAACCATTTCGCATCAGGCTTGTGGTTGTAGGCTTCCCGGACCATAGGGAGGAATTTCCATTTATCAAGTTTCCAGCCGGGGTTGTTCGGCTTTCCAATCGCGGAGTTCGCTTCGTCGGCGAAATCTTGAGATTCGAGGCCCTCGCGCCCGCGCTTTTGGAGGCGGCTGTAGATTTGAAAGTCGGCGACGGATTCTTTAACGGCGGGGGAGACGTTGCGGAAGGCATCGTGGATTGTTACGCCTTCAATGTCTTCTTCAAAGTCGGAGTAGATGATGTAGTTGGGAATGCAGCGGAGGGTGGTTTTGAAGTGGATGGGGACTTTGTCGAGAGCTTCGGTGACGCCGGTTTTCATGACCACCAGGACGTCTTCGATGCCCCGGAGGGGCGGACAGCTCGGCTTCGGGGGATAGTTGTAAAATGCATGATATGAGTGGGGAGACTCGGTGCCGAATGTGAAATGGTAGATTAGGAAGACTGTGAGGAGTGTTGCAACAACGGCGATGCGGCGACGGATACCACGGTGGGAGGTCATTCTTCCTAGGGTGACTGCGGAAGTGCTGTTAGACTAGTGTTCGTTGCCGACCGTGCTCCCGGACGGTCCGCGCATCTTTTTATCCCGACTCTTTATCCT
The DNA here is from genome assembly GCA_025688815.1 of Aspergillus carlsbadensis. NCBI lineage: Eukaryota > Fungi > Ascomycota > Eurotiomycetes > Eurotiales > Aspergillaceae > Aspergillus > Aspergillus carlsbadensis. Next base: position 37,242 of record MU628162.1, on the reverse strand, counting down.
CCGGTTCTTCGTGTGTCCTTCGGTGTATTTATTGCGAGACGATAACGTTTCGGTGGGAATGGCGTTGCTCGGAAGAGACGAGGGGCGGTTTGGTTGAAAGGAGCGGCGAGGAGCTGGCGAGGGGAGCGAAAAGGCACGGGACGAGTGAAAAAGAGAAAGGAGGATATGATCGACGTCGTTGTTCTTAAAGGAGGGAAGTTTGGAGGATCGACCCACGCTTCATATCGAGGGGAAGCTGTTCGGTCAAGGAGAGGATCTTCGATTGTCGATGATGACGCGTTTACTAAGTTTCACAAATAATGGAACTGGCCGTGGGGAGACGTCAGCTTCTGAGCTTGAGCCACGAGTGGAGCAGCGCAGCTCAAGTTTGGGGCCAAGGAGTCAAGCGAGATAGACATGAGTATCTAGTATCTACTCGTAGGCGACAATTGATTATCGAGGGTTGGTGAAAAGGTACAAGGGAGGTTGAAATCACGGTGGAATCTAGATCAGCGTCCTTCGGCCCATTGTTCCTGAGTAGCCGCTGTGCGAAGCCAACAAACGCATCTGAGGCTTGGGAAGAATCTATGTCGATCGCCAGGGGATCAGCCCAGCCCTTCCACAGAGCTCATCCATGGACCATGGCTCATATCCCGTCCATTCCCGGAATTTCTTTGCAGAGTTTCCGTCAAATGCTTAGGGGCAACAACGCCCCATTGCTCGCCCGTCGACTCTGGAATTTGACGGTTACCAGAATGGAGCGGCGATGTGAGACTGTGGCTGAAAATCTGAAAGTCTGGCCAAGGCTGGAGCTCTCGGGACCCACAAAACCAAATTACGTACGAGTGGAGGAATGACAGGGGAAAATAAAGGGGAGGGAAACATTATTATTGAGCAGCTCGAGAATCGAACCAGTGACCTTTGAGCTCAACGCCAGCGGCGCTGGTTTCTCGTGACCACGTGAGACACACTGTGCTGCAAGCTTAAGAGATTTAAGGTCTTCACCACTCAGGAAGGACACTTCCACAACTGTGGTCATACGTTTTTTGCAACAGAGGCAGAAGGTTATAGGCATCCTCAATTTGATTCTGGTAAAGGATTTTCATGCTCCGAGGCCATATTTCGCTCGCTGGTACCGAAAACATTATGACCAATGGGAGTTAAGGGATCCTATTTCCGCGTTTTTGCGATCCCAGGGGTTCATGATGGCACAGGAAGAAGTTGTCCAGAAACTGACAAAGACTGTTATCTAACTTTATTTTTTGCATTAAAATGATAGAGATACCTCCTGGTAGCTTCCCAATGTGGCTTAAGGCTTGGAGAAAGCTCTAGCTCATATCATTGCCATAAAATAATGGATGTTGAGCCCTCCATTGACAAGTGCCAAGAAGTGCCAAGAAGCCATTGCAGATTATGATCTGAAACATAACCAATAAGGAATTGCGGATAGGAGACAAGCATTGTTAGTTTAGCCACAGAGAAAGCTTATGTAGAATATTTTCCACTAAATTTCGGGTGACAAAAGGAGTCAAGTCTCGAGGACATACATAGTTCAGTTTCACACCTGTCTCCCTGCCGGCCGTAATCATACATCGAAGAGATATGTGTGTAGTATCCAGTTTCAGTAGCTTCGAGAGACCCACCGTGAATCTCCTCTTTCCTACCTTGATGTTGGTCCGTGAGATGGATCATCGAAGATGGATATCTGGGCCGACGCCGGATGAGCCGTGATACCAAGATTGTCGGTAGATCGAATCCCCCTGCCATCAGAGACAAGAACATACTCTGCTCCGATGGCGATGATATGCTCCAAGCGAACGTTGCCACGGTTATTGTTGAGAAGCCACAAGACTTTCTGACAAGTATGGGAGTCGATGCAGCTCTGGGTATATGTACTGAACCAGGAGTAGGTGCCTGCGCTACTGATGTGGATATTTTGGCTTCCTGTAATGATAACAGCCCATGCTTCGTCACAACCATCAAAATCCCCGCCAGTGCATCTATAATTTGGGTCTGAACCATAGATACCGACTTGGCGATCAAATGGTGCCGGCGGCATCGGGGTTGGTTGATAATAAGGAGCTTCGGTCTGTATCATCGTGGTGAATATGTTCCGCGCGCCATGAAAGTTATACTGGTAGAAGGCACTGTGTTCGGAGGCCGTGCCATATAACCAAGTCGCCGTGGTACTTTCGATTAGCATCCCACGGGCGACATACACACTCAATTGCTCCTAGGAACGGACTAGAGGAAGGATAGGAAATCCACGCGAGTAAACGAACTCACCATATTATTGTAAGCATCATTCAGATCAGGATCGCTGCAAAGCGATGTGGTCAGTCTTTAAAGTCATAAACAAGGGAGGAGAAATGGACACACTCTATCATATGATCAGCCACCCAGAGCCACATATTTTCGAAATATCCCGAGGCCTCTGGAGTAAGGTGCAACATGAGACTCGCCGCCTGACAGGAGGATCTGTTAACACCATCTCTTCGGGTTGGACATTCAGACGGCGTCAGAGAGCTTCCAGTAGCACCACCAATGCGAGTATGAACGTCTTCATGGAATGACTATTAGTGCCCCAAGGCCAAGTACAAAAGGCTAATTTGTTCGTGCTTACCCCATAGCGCGGCGGCATCAGGGCTTGCTGCCCTGATGTTCCACTCCATCAGCACCGCCCCGGCCGTCCCCCCTTTTATGGTTAGAATCAAGTCTTGTAACTCAACAGTTTCTACATCACCCCTATTGCCAATCCGAAGCATGGCACGAGGGTTACTAGAATAGGTACATCAGCGTATTTCAAGTTCTTTGAGTTATATGTGGCATACTTTGCATCGGAGAAGGAGTTCCCAGAGGCAGCAAACTGGGACCAAGCTTCACCATGAATTTTGGCGTCCTTTGGAATTGTCACACGTAAGTCCCAGCATCAACAAAGATAACTTTACTTCCGTTTCCATAGTCGTTGAACGCTCGTTGGATCGCGGCTGTGTCATCTGTGACCCCGTCACCTGAATTGACCACGTTAGTGAGATAGTGAATTGCGTGAGATGCGAAAGCAGAGCATACCTCTGGCTCCAAGAGACTTAAACTGGACAAAATCACTAACCGGCCTATCTGCATATTGATTCTTTTTTTGCTCAAGGTATGGGGCATTATCTAGGCCAGCAACCCTAGAACCCAGCAACGACTGTTCGCGGGGATATTGTAATGAGCTTCCTGAGGTCCAAACTCTGGCACCACCAGTGTACGTAGGTCCAAGCGCCCAATTTGCGTAGTAACCTGCAACTAGGTACGTCCTCCCCCCGGTATCAACGATTGGTCCGCCAATCCTGGTATCGTCCAATATCAGTCCAGTAGTACCGGACCCTGGGGTTGAAGATGCAGGTGTGACGCTAATAGCTGTAGTTACGCCGGTGATATGGGAGTCAATGATGGAGACAGAACCGATGTTTCCGTTGCCGTCGGGGTTAACGAGGCGGATGCCAACGTTACCACCCTGGATATGAAGGGATTTCCAGACCCAGCCCCAATCCCAGATAATCTGGATAGCTGTTGAACAGCTGATAAAAATCATCCGATGAGCACTAAACTGCTGGTTGCCGCCATATACCAGACAGTGTTAGTTAAATTGTGCATAGAATGATTAGTAGGCGTCATATCATACAAAACCCAAAGTTCCCGCCCCTGAAGGTGACATCTGACATCATTCCACCGCTGCCATTTTCCGCAACTAGGTAGCTGTCAGTTTAAGTTGAAGCCACCATATCTGGTGAACGTACATATTCCTTGTTGTATGGTCCCAGTGGTGGCAATCAATTCCACATCTTGCAGGCTAGTCGCTTGTGCGACTTGATAGTGAATAGCACAGACATATGCGTTCGGGTCTGTGGATGTAATGTCGATACGGAGGTTGCGGATCTGGCTGTAAAAGCGCGCTGTGTTGACATAGTACTCGGCGTCTCCACCATCGGGCCCAGTGCCACCGATGTATTCGTTGGTCGATAGCACACCGAGACCCACAAAGCTGCTCGCTGCTCTGATGGTGGGCCAGTTGTTTGCCTGGAAAGTTAGCATTGTATAGGATGAGTACAGTCACTGGAATAACTTGCGTCGCCAATAATTTGGGTAGCGAACAGGACTTTAATAGTGCTTGACACCATATAAGTTCCTGGAGGAAAATAGACGATGGCGTTCTTCCGAGTTGATCCATTGCATTTCTCTCCACAACGCTGGCCGTCGTCGATTGCGGCCTGGATGGCAGCTGTGGAATCTGATGCGCCCGTCGGGTCGGTATGATAGTCGGTGACAACGTTTCGGAAAACCTATAAGCATTGATGGTTAGAAGGCAAGATTGAGAGATAGTCGATGGGGGGTCAAGCAACAAGGATACTCCGGCCATGAGCATTGAGAGGCTCGTGCTTTTTGTCGGTTTTTTAAGAACAGATTTTTCACCGACCATTACCACTCCCCTTGTATCTTGCATCATTTCCCTAAGGCACGGTTCCTTGGCGCCTTATACCTTCCATCCAGAAAGTGCCAGCCGCTCGTTTGGAGAGCTTAAAGGAGCCGTCAGAAAGGCCGGCTGCCATATCAGCTTCCGTGACAAGAGCTGCAGCATGGGAGATCGCGGGGGTTATCTCCAACAAAGAGCTAGAGAAGTCATCGCGACCGTGTCTTGCGAGCGTTGTCTCTGGGTTGGGCCCGCGAGCGTGATTTTCTAGGCGGGCTTTATTGAGCTTCGTCATCTGGGCGATGGCCGCTCGAATAACTCCTCGGGCCTCGTCAATGCTGGAGTCTGTAGTATTGGCCAACAAAGGCTGATTCGAATCAAGTTCGCCTCTAAACCGTAGAATAGAAACTGTCTCCGCTTGCCTCTGGGCGACCAGTGTCTCTACTCCGGGCACCAACAAAAAAGCCTGAAGAGCAATACATGCCCAGAAAAGGATGTGGATTGAAGCATGACCCATATTGTCACTGCCTGTCAATCAAGACAGCTTGCAAGATTGGCTATATGATGGAAGGAAGAAGAGAAGCGCTGGTAGGACGCTTGCAGATCCCCTCTGTTAAATATTTCGTCGTTGCGAAACCATGCATACATGCAGGTGAAGTCAGGGCCGTGGGATCTATCTCTAACGCTGCTAGTTGCCCGACCCGAGCCTACACATCGCGCCTGCCCAACACGATGCAAAGCGCCTCGTCATCAAGGGGACATCGCTACCTTCGAATCAGCGGGCCATAACCAACAGAGACTAGAAAAGAAGCTGGCGACTCTCTATAGCGCGTCGTGGCGCATACAAGTCGTTTAGAACTGCAAATCCATTGGCATGGTCGAGACGCTAACACATATTTGCAACTAATGCTACCAAGGTAGGTTCCGAGTTGCACCAGGCCGGCTTTTAACCGTCATCAGACGCGCAAACTGGGATTAGGGGGGTTGGACGGAATGACCCCCTCTAACCACAGTTTTCTCGATTCATTCTGCAATGACCAGACCTGAAAGATCGCTCCAGGTCCAGAGATCGCATATGTGGGCTCAAATTCGTCACCCGGATACATGTTCGGCTAATTGAGGGGCTGTCGTTGCATGCATAGGTGGAAGCCGCAACGCGCAAACAGGCGTCTGCGATTGTCGTCAGGCAAGTCCTTTCGTTTCATGATGTGTGATTGCGGACGGTGTCACTGCTGTCGGGTAACCGGGGAAGAGAAGGTCGGGGTTACACATAGATGCAGATTAGGACAGCAACACTTGGTAATCTCCTAGTGCTCCTCTAGAAACGCCCGCCTCGAGTCCTACATTATAATTAAAGGAACTCCTGCGCGAGTGATACTCCAGACATGTCATCACACTTGCCTATCTCATTTCCCGAATATCTGACTTATCTGCGCAACAGTAGTGTCTTTAAAATGATTAAGCGCCTTCAAATCCACCATCAGACTATATCCCGCCCATCAAGCACAACCCCTCCCTCAGTACGCATAAAGATTGATCACTCCGGGATCAGCTGCCCGCAGCTTCTTGTTCTCCCTCATGAGAATGAATCTCATGACCCACGCCAATATCACCACACCAGCCGAAAACCCGATGCTAGCATACATGGCGGGCCCGAACCTGGGAGCATCACTATCAGGCCACAAATAGGGTGTGTAAACACTGGCCAGGTTGCCTAGGGTATTGGTGATAGCTATGGCCACGGCTTTCTTTTCATCGGTCTGCCCTACCGTGGCTGCGACCCAGGCGATGTTGATATTGTTCACACCGTATGTCGCTCCAACGAAGAGGATCATAGCAAAATATCGCCCGCCGGTATTGAGTGTCCCGGTTGCAGCTGCGAACCCTACAATCGCCAGCAGCTTGGAAATCGTAACGTGCCATGTTCGTTCGTTGAAATAACCAGACGACCAGGAGACGGCGATTGAGGTGAAAGTGGCCACAAGATAGGGTGGGCAAGTGAGGACAAGCGTTACGGTGGAGTTGAAGCCGAGAGTTTCCACCACGGTTGGCATAAAGTTCTTGAAGCCATTGGCAGAGAGATGAAGATTGCACATCAGAGCAAAAATCCATGTCCGATAATCCAAGCACGCCTCGCGAAGCCCGGTCCAAACACTGGTTCCCTCTGCTTTTTGGGTGGTATCGCGCGCAATACGGTCATGCGCAAGCTGCCGTTCCTCTGGTGTGAGCCACGTCGTCTGCTTTGGAGAGTTCGGAAGAAGGAAAAATGCGCCTATGGCAACTGCCACAGTTACGACACCCTGGATCAGGAATAGCCACTGCCAGCCTGCAAGTCCATGCTTCTTATCCAGGGTAGCAAACACAGCTGCAGATATGAGCCCTGAGAATGAACTCGCGAGCATATTCCCCGTGTATAAGATCGCCATGCGTGTGGTTGCCTCTTTGCGGTTGTAAAACAACGAGATCATGAAAAGAGCTCCTGGATAAAATGGTGCCTCAACGACGCCGAGAAGAAGGCGACAGACAAGCATGCCATGGTAGTTGTGGACGAGACAGGTAAGGGTGGACACGATTGCCCAAGCCATCATGAAACCAGACATATACCATGCAGGTTTGACCCGGTTAAGGATCATATTGGAAGGAACTTGGCCGATAAGGTATCTGAGAATGATGCCAGTCAGAATAATAAAGCGATTTGCATTGAGCACAGAACGATACTCCTCTTACCCCACAAAAAGAATGCTGACGCAAGTATTATACTGCGTACCCTTCAGGTTCAGGTCCTCAGTCAGACTGTTCAGTTTGCCATTGACGAGCGCATTTCTGTCCAGAAAGTTGAGAAAGTACATTGCCCAAAGAGTTGGCTTCAAATCGTCAGCCATGAAGAACCGAGAGTTGCGGACAAGTGCATCAAACCATCATATAGCAGTCAATCTTCCTCACAAGGGCAATCTCTTTAGGATCGATCTTCGCCGCCGCACCGAACCTGTCGTACTGTGGAATTGGCCCATTCTTCTCGGCGTCAATATGCTCAGCATAGGCGGCCTCCTTTTCGATGATGCCCTCGTCGCGGGAACGGTCAGCCATTGTGGATGCGGGTCGTCGAATATCAACCTTCTGAGAACTCTGCTAGAACCGGCTGTATCGAGAGAACAAGTGCAATGGCCCAGTGGACCCTGATATACTCGAAGCCTCAACGCTCCACCGCCCCCGCATCCACGCAGTCCGGGGTAAATGTGAGAGCTGTCAGTCCCGGAACGCCAAGCCTTCTCGGAAATGGGGCAATTCAACCGGAAGAGGGCTTTTGGAGATAGCTTGTGCTTTGACTGACTGCGGTGGGAATATGGCCTGCATTTTCCGAAACTGTTTCTTTGCACTCTCGGATATATCCATGAGCCCAAGCTGTGCTTATCCGGCCACATTTTTCGACCAATCGGATGTGCTTCATTGGATGGATCTTGATATCCGAACAAATGGCTGTTCAAAGGATACCTAGCATGGGTTGGATACTAATCTGTTCTATCCGGAGTGCATAGCTGCCGCTATGAAGCCAAATCTATGGTCTGCGGTCAAGGAATTTATTCGATAATGACCTCCTTGGAGCATTCCGCAAAGTAGGTCCCCTTGGAGTTCGAGACGGGCCTTAGGGGATGCGATGAACACTGAGTACCAGTCGATATGTGTATGACATAGCTATCCATTCCTAGTACTTGATCATGATAACAGGAATCAAAGGGCTAAGGATAAACGTCATAGTTATGTACAAATTCACCATTCACTCCGCAAGGCGTCGACGAACTTCTTGATCAATCCGCTTTCAATCAACTCAACACCATTCAACGCTCGACTCGCAGCCTCGGATTTTCGCATCCCAAGTACAAGTCCCGCGCGACCCATGTTATTGTTATCGTACTTTTCTGCGAAGAAATCAAGCAGCTTCACGGCGGGATTTTTCTTGGGATCCTGCTCGCCGTCACGTAGCCGCTGGACCCATTCGCGCTTTGGGAGGACCTCAAAGTCTAGACCTGCGCTCCTCAAAGCTGGTAACAGATCTTCAGTCCAACCGAATGTCCTTGCATTTTGCACGTGGTAAACCGTTTGAGGGTCGTAGGAGAATCCTTTCACTGCGACGGAGCTGGCGCTACCGCTTTTGTTGAGATCCGCCAGGTCTAGAACTGCATCTGCGACGACGTCAACCAGCAACCACGAAGGGGTTTCATCCAACTTTGGCAGTGCCTTGAGCGTATGCGCTGTTTGCAGCATGAGAGGAATCGTTTCGGTTGCGCTCCATTTGCCGTGCACAGTGTCGCCGACTATTTGCCCAACTCTGAGAACTTTGGCAATCATGTCAGTCTTCTCCGCGGCCGTTTGAACAATCCGCTCCGCCACGAGTTTGGACCTTGCATAGCCCATGTTCTGAGCGTGTGCCAGTTCGGGGATTGGAGCTTCGGCGATTGTGGCAGGCAGTGGACTTCCAGCGGCAACGGAGATCGAGGAGCAAAAGTAGAACTGTGCCGGAGAGGTTCGTTCGCTCGAGAGACATAGATTAATCAGGCTGTGCACGCCTTTGATATGCTGGGCTTCGAAACTCTTGACGCCAAGCGTAAAGTTTACAGCCCACGCAGAATGAATGACCTTGGTTAGCGATGTACGAAGCTCGGTGATGATTGACGGAGGTAGGCCAAGATCTTCAGACCCTAGCTGACTTGGTAATGCCACAATTTTGGCGACATTGTAAGGATTTTGAGGCCAGGTTTGATAGGACTCGGTCCAGCGCATTGCTGGGGTCGGACGCTCGTACAAGACAATAGACCTTCCTTACTCTTTTCTTCTGCATCAACCGAGATAGGATATGTGCCCCTAAAGAGCCGGTGGTTCCAGTCAAGAGCTAAAAAAAAAAAAAAAAAAAAAAAAAAAAAAAAAAGCTTAATAAGCTTGTGGACGACCCAGCAGAGCCCGTATCAACTTACAATGACTTCTTCGGTTATTTCTCGTGCTCGAAAGGTGGAATATTTGTCAATCAACTCGGACATGACGGCCGATTCATCCTCTTCATGTTGCTGCTCACCTGTCCGAAGGGAATATAGGTGGGCCTCAAAACTTTTTAATGTTCGGATAATCGAAAACCACATTATGACCCAGTTCCGCGGACCCAAAGTCGATATCCTTCTTAATGAGACCCCTTGCTTTAATCGCCTGAAGGCTATCAACACCTGCATCATAGAAGACTGAAGTCAGGTCCAGTCTCAGATAACCGAGGTCTTTTCGGAAGACGTTGAGAAGGTGGTCCTCAAGTTCCGCAAGACCCAATGCCAGCTTTTGCTCGGAGTTTGCGATGCCATTTTCGAGGTCCTGATATGCAACCTCGATGAGGTCGCTAAAATTCATGTAGGATCGATTCCGAATCATGGTTCCTTTATCGGTGGCTGGATATGAGCATCCGACACCAAGAATAATCACCATGTCGCGGGAAATCTGGCTGAATGCTTCTGCATTATTGTTGGCTGACTCCATATCCGGCCAAATGAGATTTAGTATCTCGTCTTTGCTCAGCCCTTCACACTCAGCGCTTGGGACCACAAACAACCCAGGTAACGGCTTTCCCACCCCAAAGACAAGGTTGTCCTTTACGAACTTGCTTTGTCGGATGCGGTGTTCAATGGGAAAAGGGAGAACTTTTTCCCCGTTCACCAAAGTCACACGGTCATCAATGCGGCCTAGATATTTCCAGGCATTCGAAATTGCCGGATGCTTCAAGAACGTGTCGCGGGTCCTGAAGGAGTTTGGCGGGTCATCGCAGTTCGAGCTGACTTTAGCTGGTAGCCCGTCCAGGGCTATACACTCGTAGGAGCCATCCTCTAGCTCTTCCATTTGCAGGTAGGGTTGAGCGCCCTTCAAAGGTCGAACGTAGTTCCACAGTTTGTCGCCGACAGGACGATCGGAGGTCATCATTTGACCAAGCTCAGTCCTATTTCATAAGTTAGTGTTTTCCTACATACTAAGAAAAGCAGGGAACTCGTACGCTCCATAATGGCTAATCAGTCTGACTCCGTGATCTACCAGATAATTCCCAAGATCGTCTGGGCGGCTGCTGCCCCCAAACAGAACCTGCTGACATTTCGCGAGTGCTTCCACGCCACCGTCAACCTCGCTCAGGAGCTTCAAGATATAGGGCACGCCGTGAAAACTCTCGGGTTCAAACACTCCCATTACTTCAAGGATATTCTTGCCAGTCAGGCGCAAGTTGGCGTTGTAGATGGCAATTGGCTTCGCTTTTAATAGAGACCGAAAGAACGTACACAGGCCATGATTGTGATAAAGCGGAAGCGTTAACAATGCGCGGTACGAGTTACTCGTACTGTAATTGGCAATACAAGCCGCATGAGTCTGGAAAATGGGCTTCGGAAGACCAGTAGAGCCCGAGGAGTGAATGATGAAGCCCATTTTCGACTCCACTCGGGCTGCGTGGTCTGTTGCAGATCAGACGACTCAGTACATTCTGAGTAGATTGCAAATTCTGGGATCGAGATGACGTTAATATCTGGTACTGCATTTTGAATCTCTGCCACTGCTTTTCCCGTCGCAGAGGAATAGACAATATGGCTGCAGCCTGTTTTGGCGAGCAGATTCGTATATGCCTCGGTGCTAAGCCGGGTTGATAGTAGCAAAATGGCATATCCGAGGCGGGAGAGCGCAAATAAAGAAACAACGTAGTCGAGATTAGAGGGGCCAATTATGGCCGCTACTCGGTTCTCGACAGGATCTGAGTACTGCATAGCTGTCAGTGGGTGTTTGGACACGGCTAGCCAGATAATAGTCACCTTCGGAAGCCCGGAGTCTTTTAGAGCTTTAGCAGCTCCATTGGAGAATTCGTCTAGATCTTTTGCCGTGTAAAAAGCATAGTCGCGTACTCCATGGGAGCTTTGTGAGTAGCCAACCAGTGGAGCGTCAGGCGGATATGGAATGCGATGCAACAAAATATCGTTTATGGTATGCAATGGCACATCTGAGTCTGCTGGGGGGTCGGAGGAGTCGTAACACCCCTTAGTGTGTCCTTCTTATCAACCAGCACGTCATCATCGAGCTGAGTTGCTACAATCATTGTTCAAGTAAAAGATAGAGGTGATTATTGCCGCGAGGAAGATTCCTGCATCTAGATTGCGAGTAAGAGCCCAACAAGAATACTAGCAGTATAACTAGCGCATGATGGAAGCACATTTCTTTTCAAATGAGGTGAAAGACCATCCATCCTACACGGCCTGCCCCTGAACGTTGTGTTAGGGCTGTGTTCGGAAAATTATTGCGGGATTCGGATAAGAGAACAGCAACATCCGATTTGATCAGTTGCTAATTTCGCCATCGCCAAGTTGCCATCATGGAGTATTGCAGAGGACAAGAGCTACCCCGCACTATTTCGGACAATCGGGCTAGAGGAAGCCAGCTGGGCGCGGATTTGAGCCAGCTCGGCATGCAGTACGTGGTCATCAGTCCTCGCCCTCTCATCCGGAAACATCGTGTCCTTTCCCTCTGCTGAGTGACCGGGAAGGTATGGCTCTTCAAACTTCACTCAAGGCAAAGGCAATTCACAGCGGTAGATCAAAATAGAATATTTAAGCGCGGCTGGCCATTCTGTACTCTGGAATTCGGCAATCTATGAGGCATCAATGCTCATCGCCTTGGAGATTTTCAGACGAAAATAGATAACCCAATTCTCCTAGGCCTGTCAAAGCCAATGAATCGAGGTCCCCCCAACTGGTAAGATTGGGAATATAGGTTGTAGGGCTGCTATTTTGCATCAGATCTCCTGTCCACACTTGCGGCTCTGTTTGCACCTGTGATAGCTCCAAGGATGCATGGTGTGCAGACACATCACCTGCACTAGGTGGAATGCCAATAAATGCAGGCTGAGAAAAAGCCGGTGCGTCGTAGCTGATCTGCTCTCTGGGGCCGTCGAGCCTTTGAGACCCCGCTTCTACGCTGACATTATTTGTTATTCGGTGGTTATTGGACAGCTTTTGTTGCATGCACTTATGGGCCTCCGTGCGAAGCTCTTCTAGTACCATGGCGTAACGCTGAGCGAAAGATGATTGTGATCCACATGCTGCTAGGTATTGTTGAGCTTGTTCGCCTGCTTGAAGTCGAGCTGAGCTCTCCTCAACACTGAATGCTTGTGAGGAGAATTGGATAAAGTGTACATATATCACGACAATTGCGGAAAATGCATAGTAATGTGTAAACTTTGAGGAACGTTAGCTAATCCATAGTTATAGAGGATTACCTTACTTACCCAGAAGGTTTTGTACATTCTACCACTCTCGCACAAGTCCCGCAAAATTCCCGTGATTTTCATGGCTGCACTCAGGCAGTGCTCGATATTATGGTTAACCGACTCCTGGAGCTGATTACTACCGTCGGATGCCGATGACGCCCAGGTTTTCGAGTCCTTCAGGATAAATGGGCGGTATAGCAGGATCTGGGCGTGGTAGAAAGCGAGATTCAACACGGTGTACTGTCGTTGGTAAGTGAGCATCATCATATCGACACTCGGCATATCAACGAAAGCGGACAGTTCACTTCGCCACTTCACTAGATCTACTCCATGCTTCGCAGCAGCAGTTAGATGCGATTGAAGTGTCGCTCTTCGTATGCTATAAAGATCACGAAGAACACCGCTGATGACCCTGGATAGCTTAGCGTGATACACTGGTGCTAACATGATGCTCTGGGCGGTGGACATTGCTGGAGCAATACCACTCGGCGTGATATGAATATCGTTTGCAATCGCAGGAAGTTCTTGGTCAATTTCATCGTCGTGGAAAATGCGCGGGCGGCCCAGGGCAGCACTCAAATAATTGTCCAAGCTATACATGCACCAAAAGACTCGTTTGCGACACTCGTGTTCGACAAAGTCAACCCCAGCTGTAAGCTCACGTCGCCGTCCACGATGCAAGCCGATAGCTATAGCAAGTCGTGCTGTTGTTCCGAACAAGCTCCAGCAATGATTGATTCGGGAATGTCCCAATAGGTAGAAGCACTGAGCCAATCGTGCCTGCACGCTCGTGAGGCGAACAGGTCCAGTTTCCGCAGCAAGATGATGCTCTGAAGCCGCGAAATAAACCGCACTGTTGTAGAGTACTTATGTTAGCCGAGTGTAGACGAGGAGATATAGCTGGTTGCTGAGTTTTAGAACAAACCTGTTTACACAAGAGCCTAAAGAGCTCTCCGACTCTGGTAAACACTGCTTTGCGTGCGCAAAAATCATGAGAAGCAATGCACGTATTGCCATCGCACCAGGCCTGGGTGACTGGGCCTCGCCAGGATCCCGATAGAAAACCTCTAGCCATCCCTCAGCCTGCGTCTGGTGCAGGAAACGGTGCGTTGGAAAGGCAAAGTCAAAATATCTTTCAAGGAGCGCTTTCGCGTCATCTTTAGTAGGGATTACCAGGAAGGATGGATCGTATTTTGGAAGCGGCGCGTCACCGAAACTGAAAATCGGGCTGGTACGCGGGAACGAAATGTTCTCATGAAGTCTCTTTTGTACTCGTATCAAGAAGGAGACACCAGACGCTGGGCCAACATAGTGGCCTTCCATATCTGTCTGGTGCGGTTCCGGGGAATTGCCAGACGATGAAAAATTGACGTGCTTATCGGCTTGCAAGAGTACATCATTTTGGACATTATGTGGCTCGGGGGGAGTTGAGCTGTCTATCGCTTGGCCTGTTGGATGTTCGACGTGCTGACTAGCCGGGCTCGAATCACTGCCAATGGGGATCGGTGGCACTTTTCCTCGAGTGTAGCCAGCCGTGTACTCGCACGCTAAATCAGAGCGCTGGCACAAGGAGCATGGCTGAGTACCTGAACAGCGTAGCTTCTTCCTAAACCTGGGTTAGCTGCGCCTAATTATTGTCTTAGGACCTGTATTGACTTACTTCTTACAATTGTCGCAGGCACGCGTGACTCGAACACGGACGCGTTCCTTGACACATCGTCGTTTGTTCGGATGACCTTCATTAGAGTCCATGAGAATGAATTCGCAACGCAGAACATCATATATAAGGCAAGAAATATAGTCTAGCACTTATATACCATGTTGCTACAAGGTCAACGATTAGAAGTTGGAGAGGAGTTGTTGGTGGACTGCGGCGGGGACACACGGTTTTCTGGGGAAGCCGAAGGCACCTGGGATCACTCTCCTTAGAGCGCACGTGCACGTGCCATGCCTGCTTCTAAGCTGTGGGCTTGACAGACTCCTCAGTTTCGGCGGACATAACAACATAAAACCTTGGTCAGAATAACAGAGCTCTTGAAGGTGGGTTCAGGCGTGAGTGTCTTTTGGCTTAATGACTTGCCACAAGCTCCCGGCGAGCGAATACATATGCTACTAATATATATTTCTTCATTCTAGCCTATCGACACCACCTTTTTCTCACCATTCTCGCCATTCCCCTCCGGGGCCTCGAAAGTTTGGACTACGCCATGCAACTGCATTTACAGCAGCGGTCCTGACCTTGTCTTCATTCACCTCAATGCCTAGCCCTGGTCCGTTCATCAACTCAACCAGCCCGTTATGGACCTTCCATACATCAGGGTTCTTGATATACGTGTCAATGTCCGCAGACCCTGCATTGTAATGAATCCCGAGGCTCATTTCCTGGATAGCAAAGTTGGCGCTCACGGCGTCTACTTGAATATTTGCTGCAAGAGCGATTGGTCCCAGTGGGCAGTGAGGAGCCAGCGCCACATCATAAGCTTCGGCCATAATAGCGATTCTCCGTAACTCCGAGATACCACCAACGTGACAAATATCTGGTTGGAGGATGCTCACGGAGGCCGACTCGAGAAAAGGCTTGACATCCCAGCGGCTGTGTAATCGCTCACCGAGAGCGATTGGTACATGGACGAGCTTGGACAGTGCTGCAATAGACTCGGGGTGCTCGGACAAAAGAGGCTCCTCAATGAACAAGGGCTCGTGCGGTGTGAGTTTGTGTGCCAATTGCAGTGCCATTGCTTTGTGGACTCTGCCGTGGAAGTCCACCCCTGCGTCAATGCCCAAAGATTTGACTGTCTTCAATCGCTCGACCGAGGTATCTAGGGCGTGAGGGGAATCCAACCAGGCGAGGTCTTCTGTGGCGTTCATTTTTACAGTCTGGAAGCCTTGTGCAATTCTAGCACGACTGTGGACGTCCAATGAGCTATAGTCTTGTTCAAGAAGAGGTTCAACATACGCTTGAGCTTCGACATCCCCCGGGCGATCACCACCGATCCACGCATACACTTTCAGTTTGTCCCTGACTTTGCCTCCAAGGAGCTGATATATTGGGAGTCCTAATCGCCTTGCTGACGAAACAGTCAGCGTTTTGCTAAGAGCAAATTGTGACAAATTCGTACCTTTCAAATCCCAGAGCGCAATGTCTACACCTGACAAGGCACTCATGAGTACCGGTCCGCCGCGGTAAAATCCCATCCTATACCCGTTCTGCCATATGTGTTCAATATCACTAATGGAAAGTTAGCTGTCAGCCGCCGCAGATGATACTGCCTGTAGTAGTCGGGAAAGTCTCTCACTCCGCATCCATGCCACAGAACCTCTCAGTGAAAGACACCAGGCAGCCCTCCACAGCTTCTGAATGACCTTCTAGTGACGCCTCTCCCCAGCCAAAATTCCCATTCGCATCCGTGACTTTCACAAATATCCATCTTGGGGGGAGGCGAAAGTACTCAATTTTCGCGATCGGAGCCATGATGTTTTGGACTTGATCGAGTCTAAATCGAGGAATTGGAATCTACGCTAGGATGTAGCTCGTGGGATATTATCAATCGTCTGGTCTCCGTTCTATCATTGTCGGCGCTTGTCTGTCAACTGTGGCATTCAGAAGACAAGAACCACTCAAATTTGCAAATGCTAACCAAGGGAGATCCATCTCCGACGATAACAGCATCAGTAGTGCAAGTTCGCCCACGTTGTCACCTGGCGGCAGTGGTCTCGGATAAATTCTCGGAAAACGAACACTTTTCCGAATACCCCTCACGACGATGGCTCAAGCAATGGCGAATGAGCAGCTTCAAAAGACAGAGTAGTTTTGAGTCGAGACAGAGTATGGAGATCTTTCTGGCTTGACGGTATCCACATCGAAGCTCACGGGGAGCGGAATCGAGCATCTTCCCCAATATTCCGGAGAAGGACGTCGGGTTCAAATCCGGGCGTCTCACGATACATAACCCTCGGCATTGAATAACTGCAGCAATAGACGAGGTTCGATTAATTCATAGAAGCGAAACAGTCAGAACAATGGCTCTCGGTCGCAAGTTCAAGCTGAATACTGGTTACGAGATTCCAGCTGTTGGACTGGGAACATGGGTACGCACCTTGCAAAGCCTTACGCAAACGACACTAATACTCGTGTGTTTTTCGGATAGCAATCAAAACCAAACGAGGTCCAAGAAGCGGTTTCCGCAGCGTTGAAACACGGCTATCGTCATATCGACGCTGCCTCTGTATATGGCAATGAACGCGAAGTCGGAGCAGGGATTAAGGCGTCAGGTGTACCACGCGAAGAGTTCTTCGTCAGTCTACTTCACTGCCCCAGAACCTGAGATTGAAGAGCCACAATTCTGACTCGAGAAGCTCACTAGCAAGCTCTGGAATACGGACCATGACCCCGAAAAAGTCGAGGCTGCTGTGGATCGGTCCCTTAGGGATCTCCAGACAGACTTTCTTGACCTCTACCTTGTTGGTGTCCCTGTCTCGTATACATCCCATGCTTCTCAAGAGTGATAGAGGTTGACTTTGACGTGTGTTTGTTATATATAGATCCACTGGCCCGTCGCCTTCCGCCATTCGACCACCACAATACAGCCCGTCGACGAGAAGACAGGTTTGATTGACGTTATTGACGTGCCAATCATGGATACATGGACTGCTATGGAGGCTCTGGTGGCCAAGGGTAAAGTGCGGTCAATCGGAGTCAGCAATTTTACACGGGAGAAGATTGAAGCGCTACTGAAGACGTACGTTACTTGCTTTGACAACAGGCTCGAGGCTGATTCGCTTGGAATAGGGCAAAGATTCCACCGGCCGTGAACCAAATCGAAGCGCATCCTTACCTTCAGCAAAGAGATCTGTTAGGGTGGTCAAGGGAGAAGGTATATGACACATGGGAACTTTGAGCTATTTGTTACTAACATAACCATCCAGGGCATTGTAGTGACAGGATACTCGCCTCTAGGAAACAACATCTACAGCATCCCGAGGCACGTAAATACCTCTAACTCTTGCACAACGAACCCACCAAAATAGACTAACAAACACCTCCAGAGCTGTCGACGACCCCCTCGTAATTGAAACAGCAAAAACCTTGAACAAAACCCCAGCCCAAGTCCTAATCAGCTGGGCCGTCCAGCGCGGAACGGTCGTTCTCCCCAAATCTGTGACCCCTACGAGAATCCAGAGCAATTTTGAAGGTGCGCACTTTCGCCCACCCACTTGATACTTCTCGCCATCGACTTGGTTTATGCTGATTATATGTTCCAGACTTTGTCCTTCCTGAAGATGCGTTTCGGGCTATACAGTCGCTGGAGAGACACCAGCGGATGAACTTCCCTGCAAGGCTTGGGGTTGATATTTTTGGAGAGGTTGGGGAGGAAAGTGCGAAAAGGAGTGCTCGTGAGTGGGCAGAGCAGCAAAGAAAGATGCAGAGCCAGAAGTGAGAAGTATTTGATGCAGTTTGTTTGGTAAAAGGCAAATAGACAAATTTGAAGCGGAAGTCCCAATTTATATCCAATTATTACAGTACAGATATAATACGAAAGGCGTTGGGGTATATTTTGATGGAAGTGATTAGGTCGCCAGGTATTAGGGGTCAGGGATTATGTATGATGATGATGGTGGTGGTGGTGGTGTTGGCCGCGGGTCGACTGCCGCCCATTGAAGCTATAGAACCTGTAGGGCTATCCGTAAGAATGCGCCATGAAAATATAAAGAGCAAGCGCGCAAGGTCAAGGTCCATTTACTGATGATAGAATTTATCAATCATCTTCGTGTGGAGCTTGACCAGCTCCGGGATGATTAAGCTCTCAATCTCAGTCCCTTCACGGGTTCCAACATGCCTGTCTCCTTCCTGTGGCGTCTCGTCGGCCTCGGATGCTGCAGCCGCCGAGTGCTCGCCCGACCGCTTCGCTGCCTCGGCGAGTCCAACTTGCCCTTCGACACCGGATATGCTCTTGCTCCGCCGCGACTTGGGCACTCGGATCCAGCGCTCGTAGGGCGCTTCGGGTGTGACAAAGACAACCTCCCACTTCCTCGTTGAGAGCAAATTGCCGACGACTAGGTGATGGGAGTATCGCTGAAGGGCCGTTTGAGCCTTGTAGACGAGCAGATTGGGATCTGTTTCGAGTTTGAACGACACGATCATGCTTCCTTCCGGTGACCAGCCGTCCACGAGCTGTTGGAGGAATTTCGGGACCGGGTCTAGGTTAATGACGAGCTTTTTGCTGGACGTAGGCTGTTTCTGCTCGAAGCCTCCAGTGTATATATCCTCAGCGCCCACAGCTTCATCGTTGTTGATGAACTCCGCCGGTATTTCCGAGGACTGAATCTTGTGCTCTGCCATCCGATCGCGCGGGATGAAGAAATCGCTAACGGCTGCAGCGAGATAGAATAATGCGTTTGGACCGAGCGGCTTCATGCACTGGGCGAGCATGCGCAGCTCAAAGAGATACTCGGACACTGTGGTGTAAGAGATCAGTAGAAGGAGGTTGTTCTGCTTTGCATATTTGTACTTCCGCAGCACATCTCGCATCTCGTCCTGGTATTCGTTCCGCACGACGATCGGACCATGGTCAGAGGTGCTTGAATCGCTTGGGGAGGCTTCATCCATGAAGTCAAGGAAGCAATTGGTCGAGTGGCTATAATGTCGGGAGTAGGGCAGCAGGCTAAACTGTCTGTGGAGGAATATCACTGCATATCCCTGCTCCAAAAAGTACTCTGCAGATGTGGCACCTCTGGTACCTGCGGAGAAGTTGTCGATGAACCGGACGGTTTGGTTTTCAAGAGGTACTGTTGTTCCCCCGGAGGTGACAAGCACCAACCGTCGATCGGCTTCGACATGATAGTCTATGAATGATCGGGCAAGAGATTCATGCTTCGGGAGAACTTTTGGGGGAGGGTAGTTGTTGAAATAGGCGGACTCGCTGTCTGCATGCGACATTTTGTCTGGCGGGGTAATTGAACCCTGTATAACAGCACTTTGGTCAAAAAAGTGAAGAAAAGCGCGATTTTTTGGGGAATTGATTCTCAAGCCTTACCTCGTGGGTGTCAACTTCTTAAAAATAAATGTCTCAATATCGTTCTGTGATGTACGACGTACTGCTTGTACGTGCCGCTGATGTCAATACTTCTTTCCATTGACCAGCCAACGATTGCCGAGGGGCAGAGCCTCACCGCCCTGGATGTCTTCATCACATGACTAGGATGATCTCGGAGTTTCTACGGAGCTAAACAGCGGAGTTCTAGTATACTAAACGAGCGAGCAAGACGTTGCAATTCCAACTAGTGCCTTCATATACCATGCAGCTAACTAATTCCCTCAATCACACTTCCTTCTTGGGCGGAATGATATTCGGCTGAGGCGGCGCGTCAATATGACCGGCTTTCCGTGTTAGTGGCACGTCAGCAGCCGTAAGGGTCAAGTCATATTTGCCGTGAAAGATGAAGTTCATTGGGAATCCAGGGTTGAACGACACTGCCGTGTCAATTTTATCCATGTCCTCTTTGGATAGATCAATTCTGAGTGCCTCAATATTCGCTTTCAGGTGCTCGATTTTCCTCTGGCCGATGACGGGGAAGACATAAGGGGACTTGTGGAGTAGATACGCAAGAGCCTGCATTTGGGTAAGCTTCTATGTCCGGTCAGATAGCAGGGAAGCCCGAAAGTAACATACCACAGCCGGAAGGCTCGTGTTCTTGCTCTTCGCTACTTCATCTAAGGTGTCGGATACGCGAGTCTCGTCCTCGGTCATATCGCCATCAGATCGTCCTTCACTGGTGAGCTTCCGAGCTTCACCCGACTTCAACTTTCCCTGAGCAAGAGGGCCCCACGGGGCCATAGCCATTCCCTGGTCTCGGCACATGGGGACAATTTCACTTTCCATATCGCGCCGCAAGGGGTTCCACAGTCCTTGGTAGACGGAAAAGGGCCGCAGGCCGTTGGCACGAGCGTAATCATTGGCCTTGACAACAATCCAGGCAGGTGTGTCCGATACACCTATATACAAAACCTTTCCAGCTGAAACCAATGAGTTCAAGCCATGCATAACCTCTTCGACGCCGGTTGTAAAGTCCCACCAATGCACATAAAGCAAATCAATGTAGTCTGTGCGTAGATGTTTCAAGCTACAGTTGACTGACACTTTGAGCGATTTCACCGAATTACCGACAAAGTTGGACTGAATCCTTTCAGTCTCCAGGTGAGGGTCGCGGAAACCAGTCGTGTATTTGGTGGCAATCCTTTTACCCCAACTGGTTAGTAACCATATTTCGAGAAGGCCGAATATAAAAACATACACCATCTGATCGCGGTTCCCGCGGCTTTGCATCCATTCCCCAATCCATCTCTCAGAATCCCCTTCCTGGTAATTGTTGGCTCTGTGCGAAATTGTCAGACAGGGCAATAAAATATCATATATAAGCACAGATGTAGCATACGTATCGATGAAATTACCCCCCAAGTCGTAAAAGGAGTCCATTAGCGCGAATGCTTCCTCTTTCTTACATTTCCCCATGAAATGCTCCCTGTATAGGTGTTAGCAGAGTGTAAAAGTTCAACCATTGAGCATGAACTTACCATCCTTCACCAAAATTCATTCCCCCCAAGCACAGAGGAGAGACCTTGACACCCGCAGTTGGAGCGAGAACTCGGTGATACCCCAACGGAGTCTTGGGGTTAGGCGCAAAGGTCCAGAAAGACATTTTTGTGGGTAGTGATAAATGTAAACAGAAGAACTGTAGAAAGTTTAGCTTCTCAGATGTGCTATATTTGCGTGTTGATAGCGATGATGTCGGCCGTAAACGAGATTTGGTCCGCTTTTATACATCTCGGTGCCCTTGATGTCTTTGCGTAGATGAATTGGAGAAGTAAGATAAAAGGCTCAAAATACCTCTAAAACTAAGTCCGAAGCATTGATCTTTTGTTTGACTTAGAAGATTGTCAGCAGTGTGCATTAGCCTGTCATCAATACGAGCTGGCTAAGGAGCGAGGTATGGTAATCCGGAGTCGCCAAGCTAGCATCCAGTTCTGTGAGGGTCAATTGGTCGACGAAAACGAGGAACGTGCGGTGTTGCCAATTAATGTTTCGACCTGGTAAGCATGATACCAGGTCAAGTTCTGCAGGCTTGCGACGGTGGCAGCCCCGGCTGTAGATGCCTGGTTATTCTGACCAGCAAAACAGGCTGACACCTGAGCCGTTGCTCGAGCAGCAAAGGATTGTTTACCTGTGTCATCCAATGCACTGATTACAAGTAGTAATAGAGAATCGGGCTTTAGTATGTTGCTCCGAGTGACCCCCGCGCAACGTTTATGGTAGATAGCGACTGCGAAGGGCTTGGCTAATTGTGCTCATACGACTCGCCATGCCACCATGTTGCATGTTGCTCAGTAGCGCATCTTGCAGCATGGACTCTGTGACGCTTGTATCTAAGATAGGAAAGACGCGTCAGCTCAAGCGTAAAGTCGAAAGCGACAGGGTTTCTGAAGGGCCCCATACCATCTAGATCACTAAAGCTACTGCCCATGCTAGGAGTCCCATCACTAATATCTCTACCCGAAGTAGCCGATCGTCGAGGGCTCATATGAGCTAATTCAGCAGTTCGTCTAGGACTGGGATGGTTCATTTGCCTGCGAAGTTGAGTATGCGAATGGCTGACTGGTACCCCAGAGCTGACAGAACTGCCAGATGATTCTGCGGTCATCGACTTTCTTAAGCCTTGAGTTGGCTCTGTCACTGAGCGCTGGGGGGGAGCAATTCCCTCCTGTTCCATCCTTAGAGTAGCACTGAGGTCGTGGCCGGAAGCGCCCCTTGATGCGGACCCTGGACCCCGCGAGAGAGGCAGGAAGGCAGGAGACTCATCATCGTCGTCACCGTCAGCCTCTCGCAAGCCGGGCCTATGCGTTGAGAATCGACCGAATCGTTTAAATCCAAAGCCCCTTCGACGAGACGCACCATCAATTTCGAGATCAGAATTCGATTCGGATGAGCTTGATATAAAATCTTCCTCTTCAAGAGTGGGTGATTTGGGAACAGTGACCACAGCAGGAGCTTGTTCGCGTCTGCTTATCGAAGGCCGGCGGTCATGATGGCTCTCCCATCTAGGTTCCTTCGTCTCCAGGGTTGGGGTTACAGGTTGGGAAGGCACACGAGGACCCTTGATCTGCTGGACAGTATTGCCAGAGCTAGTACGTCTAGGCAACGGCGCTTCTTTTTCTTAGTGCCCTTCAAACATCCAGTTTTTGATATTAGGAGTATGAAAATATCCATGATGCTTACCTCGTAGTGGCGGAGTGTCTTTCGACTGAGATGCGAGCCGAACGGGGACTCGTATGCCTACATCGGGCGTTAACAATTTAAGGGTCGAGTCTTGGATTACAAGCTTACCGCTGCCTTGACCAGCTCTAGTGGGCTGCCCAAGCGCTGTGCTCGCATAAATGGAACCAGGCACCGGAGACGCAGTATTTGAATGAGTTGTGCCAACTCTAAGCATCTGCGCGCGGACTTGCGATAGCTGCCGATGGTATAGCCATGCTGCCTGCTGAAGTAGAAACTGAAGGGTCACATCAAAGCTCTCCGCGCTGAAGGATGTCAATATTTTGCTAGGACAAGAGGTTGATGTATCATACAGTGCTTTCCCTGCAGTTTATTAGTCATCTGAAATTGCCCGCTGCAAAAGGTGGCTTACAGTCGATGTCATTTTCTTTTGACGGTCGCGACAGAATACCCCACAGAGCTTGGTCTTTGGCAGCATTCCATTCAACCTAGTAAAGTCAATGATCGATCATATACTAGTATCCGGAATCTGAACACTCACAGGTGGGGGATCCACAAAATCGCCTCTGGGAAAAGGAAGGCGGATCAAAACTGTGAATCTAGTGTTCCCGACTTGCGTTGAAGGCATAACGCAGGTCCAGTCGCTGCATGCGTTCCGGGAGATAAAATCGACTAGATGAGCAGTCCACAGATTTAGGAGCCCCAGATATCGATGAAGAGCGTGAGAAAATGGGGGCTTGGGTGGGATTAATCTACACCTGGATGGAGGAAGCTTGATGGAGAGCGATGGTCAGGAGGATCCGAGGATGAGAGGGCTGGTTGGTTCAGGCTGGTCGTGGAAAGATAATTGTTGGACGCGTTGCAATAGACCGTCCCCTCATAGAGAGCTTGGTGGCGTGGTTTATATCCACGGCCTGGTGTAGTCAGCCAGCCAGGCACATGATCCAATGCAAACGAGCCTCCAGGAGATCAGGACGGTTTACAAAATTCTTGAATAATTCGCTCTACTTCATATGAAATTGTTAGTCGATTGTTGTCCGAGACTTCATTTCGGTGGTCGATTCTGAGTTGGAAGCGTATTGCATATTTACTGTATGTACTACCCCGTAATACAAGTTGGATGACTCCAAAGGGAGTAAACCTACAAGCTTGGCACTATGAGTCCGTATCATCCCGCGGTTTGAATACAATGGTACTATATTATTGCTTGATATTTGAACCTCGGCTGTGGATGCACTTGCTCCTGTTCGGCGTTCGAGGGAAAACGAAGCCTCTAGGTAGCTGATAAGACTAAAGCCACCCATGGGTCCCAGCTGAGTCTCTGGGTCTCCTCTTTCTTTACACACCCTTTGACCATATAGTTGGCAAATAACAACAACAAATATGTTTTCCCTCACATATATCTATTGCAAAGTGCTGGCATTTGTGATTAGAACTATCGCGCGACGCCTATCGCCCATTGCCGCAAAGCCTGATGAGGTCTACCAGATCCAGTCTCGGGACCCTGGAAGAAATATCAAAGCACATGTCTACAGGTCCCAAATAGTCTCCAACCCGGCCCCGGTACTCATCAATTTCCATGGAAGCGGTTTTGTGCTCCCTGCTCATGGTGCGGACGACGAGTTTTGCCGATTGGTGAGCGAGAGAACTGAGTACACAGTCTTGGATGTCCAGTACCGACTCGCACCAGAACATCCTTTTCCTGCAGCACTCAACGATGTCGAAGACACAGTAAATTGGGTTTTACAACAACCCCAGAAATTCGACCGCAGTCGGATTGCTCTTTCAGGCTTCAGCGCAGGGGGCAATCTTGCTCTTGCAGCTTCATCAAACCTTTTCCCTCGAGAGACATTCTCTGCTGTCCTCACGTTTTACCCACCTGTGGATCTTTATACACAACCCAGTTCGAAAACCGCACCGGACCCTACTGGCAAGCCTCTTCCGGCTCCACTTGCCTGGTTCTTCGACAAGTGTTATATTCCGTCATCGCATAACACAAAAGACCCCCGCATATCGCCATACTATGCGCAGCCCGAGCATTTCCCTGATCGCGTGTTGATAATAACAGCAGCGGGAGACGGTTTGGCGCCGGAAGCCGAAAGGCTAGCTGTGAAAATAGGGCAGGGTTCGGGTCGAGAAGTGGTCTTCCAACGGATGGATGGTTGCAATCATGGTTGGAATATTTCGCCAAAGACTCCAGTTGAGCGGGAAGCACGAGATAGAGCATACAAGATGGCCGTTAGTATGTTGAATGAGAAATAATGGCCCCGATGCCAGGTCCTATCGAAATTCGAATCAACTTTGTTGAATCGAGATCTGTGCCGGATTTTGCTTGAATTGCGTGCGATGAACCAAGCCTTTTTGCTGTGATGCAAGTCCTCGAGCCTCGAGAATCCGTTAAGCGGGAAACATGATAGACTGGGAGGTTAAGTTCCCAGGATCTTATCACTGCTCTTCGCGCTTGCAAGTAGATGCATGATTAAGTAACAAACTTCAAATCTCAATTCGCAGATGTGCTTTGAGAAGTCAAATGGAGACCGCGGCAGTGAATTGCGTGAGTCGGTCAAGAATCGTTCGAGATCAGCAGCAGGGGTGTCTCCTGAATTTCCGAAGCGTCTGAACCAAAACCATGGCGATGCAGTGGCTGAAAGCCTGAAACCATGGCTCTCGCCGATGTCCCGCAACGACAGGATAACTCTGCCCTCTTGTTTTGGCACACCCAACGGTTCCTTGGGACCCAGAATTGATAATTCTTTTCTTGCCCCGAGGATGAGACGCACACACTTTTCTTTCTCCTGGCCGCAGGTCCCAGTGTTATCAGTGAATCAGTGAATGGTGGTCCGTTCAGTGCGTCAGTGAAGGCGCTCGGTCGGACTCGCAGCGTACTAATCATGATTTGGTCAGGCGGGTCCTAACAACCAAGCACTAATGTGAAGAAGAATTAATGTCTGCTCAACCGCGTTAAATTAAGAGGGCGGGCCTCGAGACCCGAATTAGGTTGTCCCTCAAGCTCCATTATTCACCACGGCTGAGCTCCCCTCTCGTGTTCCATCATCCCTCCCACCTGGTCCCTCATCTTCATTCTCGAGTCTTCTCTTCCCCCCGGCAAGTCGAATGCTGCTCTGGAACGGTCCTCTCTCGTCCACCGTGCTTCTAGTACTGTGGACGAGTCGATGAGTGTTGCGCATCCCGTGTTTCCCTAGCCCTCCCTTCGGCCTAACATCCGCCTTGGTTTGTCGCACTATAGACTCATATAGGGTCGTTCCCTCGCCTGCCGCCTCATGTCCGCGTCCGATAACCCCGTTGACGATAAGTGCACTCCATGTGTTCCTGGTAACGAAAGGGCTTGCAATTGTGTTATGGCATCGGCGAAGCTTGCCGGTATTGATGATGATCAGTACCGCAGAGATGTCCTTTTACTTTCGTCCGAGGAGCAGGAAAGCGCGCGGGAAAAACAGTTGGCGGAAGATGCGAAACAACTAGGGCTCAAAGTTCCAGATGTTGAGATTGTGGCGTCGCTTGCTGCTTCAATCGCCTCTGGAATGGTCGATCTTTCCTCTCCGATCCTCTCCTCCAGTTCCTCGACCGACCGCAATTCAGTATGTGACTCCTCGCCAGTCCAAGAATCCGCACCTCTTGATCAGTTGGCCTTGTCCCTCTCCGAATATACCCTCTCATCAAATCCCGCCAAGGGTGGAAGCACTCGCTCCATTGCCTCCCTATCGACGCGCCCGACCTCGTATAGCTCCAGTGAGGGCAAATTGGCGCAAGGGACCGACGCAATTGCAATCAGACCTTCTGGACACCAAGGTTCGCTTTTAAGCGTGATAAACGGCGGCGAGAAGAAGGAGAAGGAGAGACGGCGCTCAAGTATCAAGTCTGCGATTGGAAAGATTCACTTTCGAAAAAAAAGGACCCCCTCTACGGTACTTCTCCCCACTGCCGCGCAAATCACTGTTACCAAGGGCCAGGGTGGTGTTGAGAAACTCTACGTGAAATCAAAACTAAGCAACTCGCGCCGATCGCTTGCCCTGGACGATGAAGAAGAGATTCTGAAACTCGAGGTTCCCGTGTTCGACAACGAGGCTCTACTGCGGAGTCTTGCGAATCCTGAATTGAAACAAATGCGCCAAACACACACGATGGAAAGAAATCGACATGTAGCTTTTCAGAATAACCTGGTCGGTGAGCTGCGACGCCTTCAGCAAACAAAGGTGGAGCAGAAATTGGCACATAACCGTCACATTGAGGATGAGAAGCGTGGGAAGGTATCACTCCCAAGCTAAGCCACTTGTATCCATTTCAATATGTTTTTAACCCCTATCCCAGAATATCGCAGACGCATCTCGCATGGAGGAACGGCAACTGGTGGTAGAGATGGAACAAGTTCGGGAATTCGAAAGGGCCAAAACAAACTCACGAACACGAATCAAATACATGGAAGGATATTTGAGCAGCTCAAGCCCTCCACGCTCACGATCTCCGTCCATCTCAGGGTCCGACTTGACGACCGGTCGCAGTTTCACGCAGCAGCAAAAGGCACAGCTGGCACAGGAATACCGCGATCACGATGCCATGGATCAACTTCACAAGGCCAAGATTAAAGTGCTCCGAGACCGGCAAGAGATTCGTCTGCAAGAGGCCATTGCTCGGATGGACCGGGAGCTCGAAACCCTGGTTGATAAACATAGCGTGGAATGGTCTGAACTCCAGAAAGCCCATCAACAGGAAGAAGCGACTCTTGTGCAATCACTCGACGCTAAAAAGGTGAGACTCCGTCACCGATGGTTTCTTGAGGAAGCTATACTCCGCAAGAAACTCGAAGATCAGCACGGGAAGCCATACGGCCCACTCACTCCGCTATCATTCTCAGACACGCAATCAGAAACGCGCGACTCTGCAATATGCGTCGTGGACACCGAGCAAGATACAGAAACACTCCGTCCGAAACCATGACTTTAAACTCCAACTTATGAATTGACGCCTACTTGATACCCTTTTCCATATATCGCATTCTCAGATGCAGCATTTACATCAGCGGATCATCTCAGTCATTTCTCCTAATGCCCTAGTTTCTTGGCCTTTTGGCCTGAGATTGGCTTTTTTTTGTAATTTTTTTTTTCTTTTCGATTCCTTGTAAACGGCTTTTTGCTGTCATCCTGGTGGCTTTTGTCTTGTACTATGTTTTTCGTTGACAGCCATGCTCGCCGTGGATTATGCCGGCCGATGCTTTGTTTAATAGATACACTCAACTTTAGAGCGTTGTTGGCACAATTCGCTCAGCAGATTACAAAATATGCTTCTGCCTTGGCTCACATATCTCAGTTTCTTCATTGCAGGTCATTCCGAACCTAACGATGATGGGCTGCTATCCCTGCCCACCAATGCTCCCATCTTCAATCGACTCAAAACACTGAGTACTTTCTTATCACCCCCGGTAAGCGCGGCCTCTAGCGCCTTGTCTCTTCCCTCGTCACCAATAACGACTGCACGGTCAACCAACCCCGAGTTTGAGATTTTGAATCTCCCAACCCGCCCATCCTCCCACTCAACCCGTATATACGAAGCCTCCAGCGCTGTCGGCGAAAGGGTAACAACTCCGAACTCGTTCCGCTTCAGACGAATTTCCCCGACGCCCGAATCGAGATCGGGATCAATGGGGATATCCCGTTCCCATGGCCCATCCTCCTCCTCATCCGGATATGCATCCACACCCCGCCGAATCACGCCTAATTGGTCGCGAAGATAATGCACTGCATCTAGACGCATGTGCCACGCGACTAGTTGGCGCCGTACTTCGCGTATGAATCCGCGTAGGTCCTGTTTTCGCACGGGCCCCTGTTTATCTTTCATCGGTGGCTGCGTCTCCTCGGTACCATCGCCATCACCGGCGCTGAATTTAGCGGGTGTTCCGCGCAAGAAGACTCGCTCTAAACGGTCAACTGATATGAATGCCGGTATTGTGTGTCGATGAACCTTCACCCGCACATTGCCATGATCGTGCCCGTTTGTCCGGAGTTTTTGTAGGAGAAGGTAGTAAGGTTTCGTAAAGCGGCCATTCCGAACGCAAATGTCGATGCGTGCACCGAGTAGGTTTTTTGGGCTATCGGTTTCGTTGTCAAGGGTCTGTGACGGATCTTTAAAGGGGAATGTGGTTGTGGAGAAGGCGATACGGTGATGATTTGATTGCTCGTGGGACCCGGCGGCGCGGACGACGGGGGAGATGTCTTCATTCAGGCTCGAGAGGTTGAGCTCAGGTGCTTGGTTTGGCCTGTTAAGTCGGTTATGGAGCGAGGCGGAGGAGAGAATGCTTGATGAGAGGAAGCGGCGCCGTCGTCGTAGTTTGCGAACTGTGGTTTGACGGTTAGTGTTGCTGAAAGTGACGAGCATAGGAATGAGACTGACTTTCGCGGCGAATAGACGAGATCTCGGAGTCTAGATCCTCTTCTGCCTGGGATACAGGGTCGCTTAGGTTCATGGTGATGTTTGTCTGGTCGGGGGCGGATGTTTGTTTAGGGATCGCTGAATGCGTCCGATTGTTTTGGTGATGAAATCACGTGACTATGCTCCCTCTGTCTAATGCTAGTATCGCTGGTCGATTATTACTTTTAATTGAGACAAACTGGGGTGAATTTTGAGCAGCAACATTGCTATTGCTTTCTTTGTATTCAGAAATTGTAGATTTTGAAAGATCAGACTTTTGAGGGTACGATTGTCCGCAACCGCCGCTCTCCGTAGATCGTGATGCGCGTCTTCGAGTTCCTCAACGGAGAATTTGAACAAATGGCAGAGGAGAGCAGCTTAAGATGTATTTGTGTGCATGACGTGGTTGCTTTCCTGCAGAGCCAATAATGACAAAAAAAAGACGTGCAGATCGAAGGGTCCAGCCAGTGGCTTCCTCGGCTCCTTTCATTGCAGACCCTGAGAATTTCCACTTGAGGCCAGCTTGCCTGAAACCTGGATCCTGAATCAACCGCCACTCCCTCCTCCATCCCCCCCTCGCATGTCCAATTCGGGTCAGGATACTCCAGTCCATCCTCCGTCGTTCCGTCGACCCTCTGTCTCCTCCCCTGCCTCGCCCTCCCTCCATGTCCAAGCTCGCTACACCTCTCGTCACCCTCACATTCCCCCAGACACCGATGAGGTCCAGCTCGAAACCCTAGCATGCAGCAGCAGAGATAAACAAGAACATCAATATATTCTCCACTCACCAGGACATAGAAACCGACCATCCCTCTCACCTTCAGACTCCGAATCCGACGCGTCTCAGTCCGATTTAGACCCCAGCACGCGACTCTGTGGCGACGCACCATCCTCCCACCGCGGCCGTAGCTCCCAGATGAAGCGCAAGAACCACACGCTCTCCAAACGTCGCTCGAAGCCGACACTCAGCGTTGCGACTGGCCAAAACGGCCACGCACCCGAAGAGATGAACTCTAGCATTGAGATGCGCAAGCGGGACACCTCCGCCGAGTCTACTGCCTCTGCGAGAGCAGACCGCTTCATGTCTAGGACAAGCTTCTCCCTTGACCAGGATCCGCCGGTGACCCCTCAAACTCCTGGATTAGCAACCACGAGCTTTGCCGACCTTCCGTCGAGCGATAAGAGAAACTTTCTGCTACTTTGTTTGCTATACTTTTTGCAGGGTGTTCCTATGGGCCTGGCTACGGGATCGGTCCCCTTCCTGCTTAAACCCTATCTTTCCTACGGACAAATCGGTGTCTTCTCGCTCGCATCATACCCGTATTCGCTCAAACTACTTTGGAGTCCGATTGTGGATGCGGTATGGAGCCGCCGATTTGGCCGGCGAAAGAGCTGGATCACCCCTATCCAGGTTATTGCTGGACTGGCCATGATCTACCTGGGCAAACATATAGAAGAGATGATGAAGGAAGCTGGTGCAAATGGCGGGGCTGGTGTCTGGAAATTTACATATTGGTGGTTTTTGCTGGTGTTTTTCTGCGCTACCCAGGATATTGCCGTGGACGGGTGGGCTATCACCCTCATGTCCCCGCCGAACATATCTTATGCATCGACTGCACAGACAGTCGGATTGACGGCCGGTCACTTTCTGTCGTATACGGTCTTTTTGGCTTTCAACTCCAAGGATTTTGCGAATCGCTGGTTTCGCACGACGCCTGCGGAAACTGGCCTTCTTTCTCTAGGGACATACCTTACAATTTGGGGCTGGGCTTATCTGGTCGTGACCACCTGCTTGGCTTTTATGAAGAAAGAAGATCAGGTGTCAGAAAAGGAGAGCATCTCAGCTGTATACCGCAGCATGTGGAGCGTACTAAAACTCAAAAACGTCCAAACAATCATCATCGTGCATCTGATCGCGAAAATTGGATTCCAGGCCAACGACGGAGTGACCAGTCTCAAACTACTTGACAAGGGTTTCGGCCAGGATAACATGGCGCTGGTGGTTCTTATCGACTTTCCCTTTGAGATCGGTCTAGGCTACTACGCCGGTAAATGGTCGACCGAGTATACCCCCATGCGACTGTGGTGCTGGGCATTCATCGGACGCCTCGCCGCCGCCGCCCTAGCTCAATTCACCGTCATGATCTACCCAGCCGGCTCCAATGTCCCAGCCTGGTATCTCTTGACCGTGATACTCGAGCATGTCCTCTCGACATTTATGAACACGGTCATGTTCGTGGCCGTCTCGGCTTTCCACGCGCGGATCTCTGACCCGGCCATTGGCGGTACTTACATGACCATGCTCGCAACGCAAGTCCCTCTCCTCCATCCCCCCTCTTGCACACATACTAATCCCTCCTCCAGCGTCTCCAACCTCGGCGGAACGTTCCCGCGCTATTTCATCCTCAAACTCGTCGACATGCTCACATCCGCAACCTGCATACCGCCAACCTCGAAGCCCACCGCCGACACGCTAAAGGGCGACCTTGTGACATCACCCTTTTCATGCGCACTCGAGCAAGATAAAGCTCGATGCTTGGACGGCGGCGGCGCCTGCAACGTCACGCGGGACGGGTATTACATGACGAACATCCTGTGTGTGATCATTGGGACTGTGACGTTTGTCATGTTCATCAAGCCTGCTGTGTTGAAGCTGCAGAGTTTGCCGCTTAGAGCTTGGAGGTTGAGCCCTGGGAGGGATTAGATCGGCACATTTCATCTTATCGAGAGATAGATATTTACACGGAGTATTAGCTAGAGGCATTCAAACGAGATATAGTTCCGTTGATGTATCGCTGGATTCTACTAGCGTTCGGTGCTATCAAGCGTGTATCATTTGTACAGGGTCGACAGATCAGATTTCCACTATACCTGCGCTGGCTTATTTAATAAGAGCGTCTCTATATCTAGGTAGAATATGAATGTTCTCACATAGGAGAGGAGATAATATTAGGGTTGACATTTTGTAGTCATAAAGGAATATGGGGTTGCTATCTAACACTGCTAAGAAGAACATATATGAAAAACTGGCACAAGAAGTTATAACATGGTTTGGCAACGAGAATCTAGACGGCATCAGTATCACAGTTGTTGTGTCGTGTGGAGTGGTGATTTTGCAGGGCATGTCGGTCATGAAAGCACGTTTACTGATTTGTCCACATACCAGCCCTGTTCCCTGTCATGTCGAAATTCTGCATTGTCGCGTCCCATTGGACCTTTCGTTCCACGTCAGACATCTCTGATTGCGAAATATTGGTGCTTTGTGAACTCACCCAATCAATATTGTGAGAAAAGTCCCAGATGTTGTTGTCTATCATGAAATCCTCCGGGATGCACATCATCGAAGCCATGGAATTCTCGAAGTCTGGTTGATTGGCAAGTGTAGGGCTGGGAAGACTCGATTCGACTCCGGTTTCTGCTAGTCGTTAGCCAGGGTGGCAGGCCAATTGCTTGGGGGAACTTACGGGTGGGGATGAACTGCGTCCCGACCTCCGCATCGTGCTTGACCTCAGATGACGTGTTGTGACTATCAGTGGTTGGAGTCGCTGTAGCCGGCGAACCATCCAGCTTTTCCAGCATAACGGTGATTGCTCTCCAGGCTTGCAAGGCCTCCATTGAATTCTCTTTGTATTTGCTCCAGACCTGCCGCGACGTTTGCAGCGTGGAAAAGAGCTGCTCCTTTGAATAGACATCTCCATCTCCTACTTGACCGCTGCCTTCAGAATTATAGCGCAGTTCGAGGCATAAAAGCATGGCGGCCAGGACAAAATTGTGAGTAGTGAGCGAGGAAAGATACCATCTACCCGAATACAAAACTCCTCCCGGCTGAACTTGAGCATCAATGGTTGCGTGGTGCCGTAGTAGCTTGATGGCCGAGTCAATACAAATTTGTCTAGAGTTGACATACCGCGGATCAGACCTTCCATCGTATAGGTAGTTTCGATGAAGCACGCATCGGGCCTTTTGATAGAGAATGTCAAGGTTGTATCTACCAATAATAACCACAGGCAGCTCAGTTACTGATTCACCGACACCACGGAATTGTAGATTCGACGGGGCAGCGGCATAGGCTTCGTTTAGCTGCCGGTCCAGCTGAATGGTATACTGATAGGAGCCTGGAAGGGTGGAACTAACATGGTCTGTAATCAGACCGAAAACGTCAGCAATTCGACCCTTTGCGATCAGATACGAAACTGCGGTAAAATCTGTCTCCGGGCGAGAGGGTGGCAGCTTCGTGGACTGTTCATTAAAGTCATTATCCAATAAATTGCGAGGCAATTGGGTATCGGAAAGACCCTTGTGGATCATCCGTGGTAGCCCCATTTGGAAGGAGAACAGTGATTCTAGCTGGGACATGAGAGCCCAGATGCGCCGCCGCATTTCAGCTTCGAAACACGATATTCCTGGGTAGCGAGAACCATCTCGATGGAGGCCAACACGCATGGCCAAGCGCATCACAACTCCGAAAAGCACCCATAATTCATATTGTGAATCTGGGCTGCGAAAGTATTCAGTTTGTCCGTACAAAAGTAGAGCTTCAATGGTGTACTTGGATGGCTTTGTATATCTGTCCCTAATCAGACAATAAGCCGCCTGTAGGCGAAATTCATCTGCCATTTCCTCGGGATTGGAGATGGGGCTAGCCGGCTCGCCTTCGGCGCGGCAGTTGACGAATATAGCTAGACTCATGATGCTAAAGAGAAGACTGAGCCATGTCAGACTGTAGTCATGCCGATTATCCCAAAAGCGGTTGTACTAGTAGGGTTAGTAGGATTTTCCCGCAGTTTAGGAGAAAACGAACCTCTGCTTGAAATGTAGGGGCATGGAGAACAACTGATACTCTCAGTTCATTAGAAAAGGTAGTCGTGCTTGAAGGGGGTCACTCACTAACTCCCGGCTCCATAGAGTTGAAGAAGCGAGAGACGAGTCGGTCTGTTACGTTCTTGGGAGGAATTAATTCCAAGATCTCGTCCTTATCACTTGGCGGGCACAGTCCTATCAAAAGTGCTGGACCGTGAAAGTTTTGAGAAGGCTGATTGACGGAATAGTCAGCCTCTAGGCAGTCCTTCAGGTCTGCAATCTGCTAATAGTCAGTAAATTGGTAAATGGGGATCAACGATAGATCAAAGTACGCTATCTTGAAGAGCCGCCCAATGGGCCCCGGAGACATAGCTCATGCCTGCCTCCCCCACGTGAATCTTGCCAAGAGAGCTGGCGATGGCACCGTCGGGCCTATCATGTTGATTCTCACTCTCCAAGTCTACCTTGAGAGATTTGTCTTCGGTTTTGCGCTGAACATTGACCAGCTCCTCTAGCTGTCGGATACGCTGCTGCAGATGCTTGGTTGAGCGAGCGGGGGAATTGCGAAGAGCAGGGGCTGTGTTGACATAGATACATTGTAGGCCACGCTTTACGCAGCTGTTACACGGACGGAGGCGATCACAACGCAACCTGCCGAAGATGGTTAGCTGCAGAATGTGAAGATCGGGGGCGTGGTGGATGGAGTATGTATACTTTTTCTGTCGACAAAAAGTACAGGATAGAATGCTTCGAGAAGGAGTCCGGGCCTGGTCCATTGGAGTAAGCACAGCGGGCGAACTGAGAGACCGTGGGTGAGGAAGTCGTAGCGGAGTCCATGACTCCAGTTTGAGGTTCCCCCGCCTTAAAAGGAGCGCCCAGAAGTGGTCGAAGATCAAGGAAAGAGTCAGCTGAAAGAGGCCAAGAAAAATACAAGCCCAGGCGTCAGCCGCAATTACGTTGCTCGCTTATGTCTCAGCCACGATGGCTCACTGTAGAATCATCTCTCATCATGTCTAACTTGGCAGTTGGAAGTATTATACATACGTTAAATCGATCAGTCTATAGGCGTACACCACATTCACTTGGCTCACCGATACGCAGCCGTTTCCATCTCGCACCAATCCCAGAATCTCTCTGCTACACCAGTCCCACCCTCGGCGTTGGGCGACAATGCCTTCTTGATTTGGGGAGGGATCGGTCCAAAACGGCCCCAGGGAATGATGAATGCTCCGTTCTGGCTGGCTGTTATTTGAGGGGAGAGGGCTGCGAAAAGCTCAGAGTATGCACCGTAGCGAGGAGGCTTGAAGGCAAGGCCCTACACCTGCTGTTAGCTCGTGGCTCCTTGATCTGCGAGAATATCGGCTTACCATAATAGTACTAACAATGGGAGCACCATGTCGTTGCAGCTCAGTCCTCATAAGGCCCGGGTTAACGCTCTATCGCGCATTAGTGCCATCACCGCCACATGTGAGGAGGGGTGGGGAAGCTAACCAGACTGAGAATCCCATCTTTGCCCATACGTCTGGCCATCTCGCTGGCAAAGAAGACATTTCCAACTTTGCTCTGCATGTAATTCTCCATGGCGTTCTTGAGTACCGCAGGTGCCCCGGTTCGATCGTCAAACGCAAATCCGCCGCGTACGACACTGTGAGCGATAATAGAGGACAGCCATACAACTCGAACACTATCTTTTGGGGCGTTTCTTGCGGTGTGTTTTAGCAGGGGGAGAAGAAGATCGTTGAAGGTGAACGGGCCCAGGCAATTAGTTCCCATCTCAAGATCATGTCCCTGTGGAATGTTAGCCCCGTTATCTTGTTATCTTGTTGGCCTGGACACTGTGTGGACATACCAGATTTGTTGTACTACCAACGGGTGGCCTCATTACACCAGCATTGTGGATCAAGATATCCAATCGAGTCTCTCGCCGCAAGACCTCTTGTGCGCTAGCCTTTAAGCTGCCTAAATCAGAGAGGTCAAGCAACAGGAATCTCAGAGTGCCTCGGCTTCCTGCGCATTCTGCGGAATTCTTGATCGCCGTGATAGCCTTGGCAGCTTTGTCCGAGGAGCGTGCCGCGAGGTAGACGGTGGCATTCTTTGAATACAAGATGACGGCAGACTGGAAGCCGACGCCCGAAGATGATCCCGTAACAATAGCGACCTTGCCAGTGAGGTCTGGAATTTGGTTTTCCGTGAAGCTGGGAGCAGGGGGAAAGGCTTGGTCGATAGCGATGGGCATAGCGAAGGACAAATTAAAAGTACTGATGATCACAGTTATGATTGATGATAATGTACTGATCAAGAGGGTGTAGATGGAGTCGATACCCCATTTTATACCCCTTGAAGCCGGAGACTGGACGCTGTATTGGCCCGGGCTCCCGGAGAAGGCCGTAGCGTGGCTGAAGGGGCGCTAGCATCTCCGGGCCGGTGCTACAGTAGCTTAATTAACCCTATAACGGATCCACGCAGCCTTGGCGGGCGGCGTACGCAGCTTTGTCTGCCTAACTGATGGTCATGCTCCCTAGAAGTATCTCCTCCGTTTGACTGTGCGTTTCTGTATGAGCATAAGGACACTCACCCGACGAGCTAGTGCCCTTATATCGGCCGCTGAAAGCTGTTGGCTATTCCCATAGAAACAGCCATGACCCTCTTCCAAAAATGCTTTGATGGCGTTGCCTATCACAGGCAGCTTTGAGTGCCAGCCATTAAAGGCAAAAGTGCAGTATTCTCCTCCGCTCGCTCTTATATCATCCGGTCTTTGAGGGTAACTATTCCTCGCTGTTTGGCAATATCCGGTACTTGAAGAAGCGGGAGAACACCAAGCTCCTTTCTCGAGCCCATCATGTGTGACCTTCCTTCGTTGATCAAGTCCATTAGCGCAGAGCATTCTGTGAACGCATGAAGTTGTGAGTCGAAGCAACTCCAAAAGTACTTGGGCACTGCGGCTTTGCTCTGGCCTTCCGTCCAGCCGTGAGGACCTGCGTGCTTATTGGGAGCCTGTAGGTAAAGACATTGATTCCTGGCTGCGACCTGTACCAATTCCGCCAAAGGGA